>CAUYSK010019844.1:0-58381 GCA_963575035.1 Avahi laniger | reverse complement strand
GAAAGGCACAGTCAGGACGGAATTCCCTGTTTATTACATTTTTTTTTTTTTTGAGACAGAGTCTCACTCTTTTGCCCGAGCTAGAGTGAGTGCCGTGGAGCAGCAGCAACCTCAAACTCCTGGGCTCAAGCGATCCTCCTGTCTCAGCCTCCCGAGTAGCTGGGACTACAGGCATGCGCCACCATGCCAGGCTAATTTTTTTTTTATGTATATTTTTAGTTGTCCAATTGATTTCTTTCTAATTTTAGTAGAGATGGGGTCTCGCTCTTGTTCAGGCTGGTTTCGAACTCCTGAACTCAAACAATCCGCCCATCTCGGCCTCCCAGAGAGCTAGGTTTACAGGTGTGAGCCACTGCGCCCGGACTCATACCGTATTTAACGGCAAAACATACTCATTAACCTCACTCTGATTTCAGCTTCCATATTCCAAGGGAAAAAGCAAACACTATGAACTACAGAAAAATCCCCATAGATAGTCTGACTCCTGCTTTACTTTTTTATTCTCAGCCTCCAAGGTTAGACAGTCAGCCACAAACAGCGCATTCAGAAAATTCCCACACACTCCTAGCCGATGCCCGACCCTTCTCTCAACCTCTCTGTCCTATTGCATCAGCCTCTCTCCAGTCAGCCTGACTCCAAACCTTGAGCCCTCTTTGACTCACATTCCCTCTTTGTCTTCTTACATCCAGTTGGGTGGCTAATTCCTATTGTCCCTATCATTTCCGATTGTCATCACCCTAGTCCCAATCCTCCTCACAGTGCTCCTGCATGGTGGCAGTTGCTTCTCCACCAGTCCCACCCCTCCCAGCCTCTTGTTGCTTGCCCGCCAAGCCTGCAGGGCTGCCACCCTGCTAATCCTCCGAAATGCTACCCAGAGACCGCGTGACCTTGTGCTCTGCTGCAGCCTCACCTCTGATTAGGTCCCCTCCTTGTTCCCTCACCTTGCTTATGCCCCATGCCTTCCCACTCTGGCCTCTTAGCCTCTCCTGCATTTGCTTCATTCAACCAATAATCACTGGGCTCTTGGTATTTGTTAGGTATTGTTCTAGGTGCTGGAGTTTAGCAGTGAACAAGAAAGACAAAAGTTCTGGCCTTCATGGAGCTTGGCACTCTTTTGGGGGGACACAGGAAACCAACGAACCAACATGCCAGGTGGTTGTGCATGCTGAGAAGAATAGTGACCCAGCATGGGGCTGTGGCGAGTTGAGGTAGGGAGGTATTTCAGATAGGAGGCTGGGAGGCCTCTCGGAGGAGCCACTGCTTGAGTAGGGAGTGAAGGAAGCGCAGAGCGAGCTGTGCGGGTGACTGGGTAAGAGGAGCAGGGGGAGGTGGAGGCAGAGTGCGAGCAGAGGCCCTGAGGTCTGAGCGGAGCACCAGGAAGGCCTGTGTGGCTGGAGCGGAGTAAGTGAGATGGAGAAAAGTCCAGAAGTAATGAATTCAGAGAAGGGTAGAGACGGATCACACAGGGCCATGGTGAGGCGAGTGAGATGGGAAGCCCTTAGAGGTTTTTAGCGAAGGATGACATAATCTGATTTTCGACTGTAAGGGATCACTGCGGCTGTCATGTCAAGGGCAGGCTGTAAGGGACAAGGGTGTAAAGGGCAGGATTCATCCACGAGGGAGGTGGTGGAGACTGGGTGGTGGTGGAGGGTGAGGTAGTGAGGAGAGACTGGCTTCTGGAAGTCTCCCGTGCTGATATGCGCAGGACTAGGTAAAAAGAGGCAGAGTGCGCTGATTTTGGCCTGAACCGGATTAAGAGCGCTGAAGCAGACCCCTACAGGGTGGGGTAGGGAGCGGGGCAGTTGGTCTTGCAGATGTTCAGCTTGAGGTGTCTCGTAGACACCCAGGTGGACATGTCAGGGAAGCAGCTGCAGGTTCGTGCCCGCTGCTGAGTCCGGACTTCAGGAGCCAGGCACAGCCAGAGACGTGAATTTGGGAGTTGTCGGCAGTGGGAGGTGGTTAAAGCCGTGGGCTTGGATGACGCTAGCGAGGTACGGAGGGAAGAAGAACCGAGACTGAGCCTGGGAGCTCTTCTGCCTGCAGCCTGAGAATGCTGTCCTCTCTCACCTTTTCCCATTCAAAGCTCACCCACCCTTCAGCTCGAGCAGGCCCTTCTTGTCCTGCAGGAGGTCCCCACAGCCACTCTGGCCCAGATGCCCGTTTCTGTCCTACTTGCCCTGTCCTCAAAGAGCCAAGCGCTGGCCTTGGGTGCTCCCTTTTACTTCCGTCACGGCAATCTCTGTGGTCCTCTGTCTCTGCCACTAAGCCCAGCAGAGGATGGTCTGCTACTGGGTGCTTGGACAGACACATCTTGGTGAACTGGGTAGAATTAAATCATTAAGTGCTAATATGGGCTGCAGACTGGAGTGCCCTGGAGGTCAGGGAAAGGCAGCATGACGCTTGGCTTGAACCTGGCTTCGTCAGGGCACCCACCTGCCAGGCGTCTCCTGGCCCGATCCCAGCTCCCACCTCCTATCCTTCCCCCCTTCAGAGACCACAGACCTTGGTGATGTTCATCCCTAGCTTTAGCTCAACCCTAATCTTAGTCTTAAGACAGTCGTGACCAAATGTACAGCCCTTACGTCCTCGTTTTCCCACTGTGGTGAGCCCAGCCCTGAGCTGCCCCTCAGAACCCATCCGTACCCTCTTCTCCTCCTCCCCACACCCAGGCTTCCCAAGCAGGCTGTGCACCCCAGGAGAGCTGGTGAAGTTCCTCACTGCAATCATCTTCAACTGCTCCGCCCAGCACGCCGCTGTCAACAGTGGGCAGGTGAGGCTGCAGAGAGTAGGCTTGGGGGCAGCGGGCCTTAGCAGTGGGCTGGAGCTCAGGTTGAGAGCTTGGGTGGGTCAGGGTTGGGGTGGGTCTGTGGTTACGCTTGGGTTTGGAGTGGCTACTGGGTGGAGTGAAGGCCCGGCCTCAGGTGATACCTGGGTGGGGCTGGGCCCACAGTTGTAATGGCCACTCACATTGACGTTACCTTGGGAGTAGAACTTAGGGGCTCCTGTCATGGGTAGAACCTGGCCAGGTGGAGTATCAGGTTGCTCCGTGTGACGTGCCAGCCCAAGGCCTTTTGCTAGGATTACCTGCGCGCTGAGTCCTGGGTGACTCACTCCACCCAGTCCTGGAACACTGGGTGGGGAGTGACGAGGAGTGAGCTGGGCTTCTGCCCTACTTCTGGGACTTTCCACCCTCTACCCCTCCTCTCTTCCCTTCCCACAATCCCCTCACTTCCCAACTGCAAGACCTGGAATGGTGGAGCTGGGGGCAGGGACAAGGGAGCTGGTCCTCCCCCTCTGGCCAGCTGACCCAGCTGGGGTGGGGGTCTCCACAGCATGACTTTGGGGCCTGGATGCCCAATGCTCCGTCTTCCATGAGGCAGCCTCCACCCCAGACTAAAGGGACCACCACTCTGAAGAGTTACCTAGACACGCTCCCGGAAGTGAACACCACCTGTAACAACCTTCTCCTCTTCTGGCTGGTCAGTCAAGAGCCCAAGGACCAGGTGTGTTGGCGGGGAGGGGATGTTGAAGAGGGTAGGGTTTTGCAGGGCCTGGGCAGTGGAGGTGGCAATGGCTGTTCCAGGGGTCTTGAGGACAGACTGCCAAGATTTATGCCCACTGCTGAGCTGCTTTGGATTCTTCAGTTGATAATTGACCCCAAAAGACATCTGTTGAAGCAGATACTAGTTTAGTGGCTGGGTCACAACTTTCATCCAGTTCCCAAGTTTACCAGTCTGTCCATTCATCCAACCCTTCATCCATCAATTACTCGCGCATTCATCCAAACATGCAGCAGTTTTCGAGTACTTTCCCTGTGTCAGTGTAGCACTGGGCTCAGGCGTATGAAGTCAAGTGAGACCTTCCTGCCTTCAAAAAGCCTGTGGCCTAGTTGAGGAGACATACAGGTAAATGAAAAGGGCACTACAGTTCTGTAGAAATTACTTATATAGTAATTCCTCCGTTCAACACCCACGGTGTGCCAGACACTGCTACGTGTAGCTGTGAACCTTGTCCTTATGAGCTTACAGTCCAGTGATAGAGGTAAGAGCAGGGCCCCGTGGAACCTTACTGGGTCTGGGAGAACCCAGGAAGGCTTCTTGGAGGAAGTGACATCTAAGCTGAAACTTGTGGGACAAGTAGGAGTTTGGCAGACAAAGGAGTGGCAGAGTTAGTTTCTAGGCAGAGGGAAGGACAGGACCAAGGAGTGAAGGCGAGAGTTCCCTGGTGTGTTTGTGGGGTCACAAACGGTTCAGTGCGCTGAAGCAGCGGGGTGAAGAGGCAGGTGGGGGTCTGTCTGCACAGGGTCGTTCAGAGGAGAATCGGGAGCTTCTCAAGAATTTTAAGCCGGAGGTGACATGGGTAAATTTGTTCTGGCAAGGGCGCTCCTGTGGCTGTGTGAATGGATGGAAGGGGCGATTTTGGAGGCAGGAGGACAGAGGGGAGGCAGGTCTGTAGTTTAGGCCAGGGGACCCACCCTTTAGTGACCAGTTCTCATCATCTCCATTACGCCACCAGTCATACTCCTGCCCGACTTGTCTTATCCAAGTTCTCTGGCAGGTGAATATCCTCGTTTCTCATGTTTGACTCTGTTTGGTGTTAGAAAGATTGCAGATGTTTCCTGGGAAGCGCAGGAACTTGTCCGTGGGTCCTGCCCCTTTCTGGTCCCAGAGGGATGAGGGATGAGTAGGCAAGAGGATGGGGGTGGGGGCTCTCCCCTCGTAATCCGGTAAGAGTCGGACCTGGAAACTTATAATGACAGTAATAAAGGCAGCTGTCACTTCCTGAGGCTCTCTCATGTCTCAGTCATTAAATCAGGTTCCTTGCATATGCTATTTTAAAATACAGATCGAACAAGTAGCTGTATTTAAAATACTTAGTACAGTGCTGACATATGTGTTCAATAAGTGGTAGTTCCATTTTACAGAGGAGAAAACTGAGGTTCAGAGAGATTAAGCAACTTGCTCAACATCACATTGACAGTAAGTAGGCTGTGAATCCAGCTGTCCTAGTTCTGTGTTCTGCTGTTTTGGTGACTACACTATAGTTTTAGAAATTAAATGTCAATTTGGTAAATAAGAATTAAAACTGGTTCTTTGAAAAAAAATAAAGTAAAACTTTAGACATTCTAATCAAGAAAAAAAAGAGAGAGGGAACAGAAGTACACATTAGAAATGGGAAAGGCATTCAGCCACAAATACAGAGAAGATTTTTAAAATCATAAGAAAATACTGCTTATAGTTTTACGCAAGCAGATTTTTTTTTTTTTTCCTGAGACAGGATCTCACTCTGTTGCCTGGGCTAGAGTGCTGTGGCATCAGCTTAGCTCACAGCAACCTCAGACTCCTGGGCTCAAGTGATCCTCCTGCCTTAGCCTCCCAAGCAGCTGGGACTACAGGCATGCGCCACCATGCCTGGCTAATTTTTTTTTTCTATATATTTTTAGTTGTCCGGCTAATTTCTTTCTATTTTTTAGTAGAAATGGGGTCTCACTCTTGCTCAGGCTTACATGAGCAGATTTATAAATCTACATGAAATGAATGATTTTCTAGGAAAACATAAACAACCGAAACTTAAGTCCAGAAGAGATGAAAACCATACATAAATGTAATAAAAGGTTATAAAAGATCTAAACCTTTTAAACTTTCAAGGAACAAGTAATTCCCTACTCACTCATACCGCTTGAAAGCATAGAAAAAAGTTGAAGCTTTGCAAATCATTTCACTGAATTACAGAACCCTGATACCCGCACCTGGCAAAGGCAGTGCTCTTAACAAGGGTTAAGATGGGTCTCATGTACAGGGCTCCAGTCCTAGATCCACACTTATTCTGTGACATTAGATATGTATTAGTTTAGCAATTTGTCCTTCCTAAGCCTCAATTTCCTTATCTGTAAAGTAGAAATGAAAAGCACCTGTCTCAAGGGATGTTGTGTGGTTGTTATGGTCCGTGTAATATGCTTACATGTTAGCTGTTGCTAAGAAAATGAAATTATAAACTTGTTCCACTTAGCTGTAATAATCCTGAAAGTATATCAGCCAATGAAGGCCAATAGTGAATAGTAAAATAATAATATACCATGACAAAGTCTAGTTTATGGAATGAAAGGAATGAAAGGTTGGTTCAACCTTATGAAATCTAGTGATATAATTCCTTACGTCAGTAAAGAAGCATACCATATAATCATCTCATATATGCTGAAAAGGCATTTGATAAATGTGAACATCCATTACTAATAAAAACTCAGTGTAAAATGAAACCCCCTTAAGGAAACATTACAATAAAAAGTATATTTCAGAAAACAAAAGAAAACACAGTATTTATGGTCAAACAATAGAGGTCTACTCATTAAAGTCAGAGACAAGAAAATAATGTCCGCTCTTACTGCTGTTACTTAATACTAATCTGAAGGGCTTCGCCAATGCAATAAAACAAGAAAAGTAATTTTTTAAACAGTATTATATATATCAGTTACATTGTATGAAGGTTATACTAGATGGGAAGTGTGCTGGCTAGGAGGTTGGGCCCATGTATTGTCATGGTGAACTGGTTGTGTGATGTGATAACTGAGGGAGGGACAGTTCTCTACACAGGATTACATTGACTGAAGTTCATTGTGATAGTTCTTGATTGTGGTTGGCCATGCTATAAAGTGTAATGGTGTATGGTAATGGTGATTGTATTGGAAAAAGTTCCATTATGTTGGTTGATTGTGAAGATGCCTCAGAACCAGGATGCTGGTTCTGGGGTCTTCAGGGGTTGAATTTTGTGAAATTACGAGGGTAATAGGTGTTTTCTTAGGTATATTTGCTGAAGTCTGTTTATGTTGATCTCAGTTGTATGATGAATGTGGTTGTGTTCTTTTAGTTCTTTGAGCAGTGGATCAGACACTGGAAGGGACCTTTAAAGATTTTCTAGTTCAAATTCTTTACTTTCAGATGCAGAAACTGAGTCTCAAAGAGTCAGAGTAACAGGCAGAGGGTTACCAGCAGAGGGAGCTCTGAATTTAGGATGGCTGGCTCCCTAGTCACATTCTGTCACCTACACTGTGTGGGCTTAGAGTGTTGGAGGGCTGTTCTGTGTCAGGCTACACGGAACAGTGGTTTGGGGTCCTGGTTTGTCCCCAAACCAGGGGTGTTTACAATGGCTGCAGCTGGGTCGTGTTTGAGATGCCAACTTGACTCCGTTTGTCTGCACATGGGATCCTTCATTATTCTCCATCCCATCCTGAGCTTCATCCTGACCTCTCTCACCTGATTTTCCCCCAGAGGCCCCTGGGCACCTACCCAGATGAGCACTTCACAGAGGAGGCCCCGCGGCGGAGCATTGCAGCCTTCCAGAGCCGCCTGGCCCAGATCTCAAGGGACATCCGGGAGCGGAACCAGAGCCTGGTGCTGCCCTACACCTACCTGGACCCTCCCCTCATTGAGAACAGCGTCTCTATTTAAGCCCCTCCTCATACGACCCCAAAGAAAGGAAGGTCCAAACACGAGGAGGGCAGCTTCTCAGGGTCCTCCAGACCCTTCCATCCTTCGTTCTCAGCCAGCCTGAACCTTCTTTTCCACATTTGTGGGGAACTGTTCCAGCCAAGATGGCTCCAGCATTACATGAACTGGACCAGAGCTGGGAGGGATGAGTCCAGCAGTGTCCAGGGTGAGAAGCTGCTGTCTAAAGTCAAATGCACAATCAGCTCTGCAAAAGGAAGGAACCCTTTGCCCTTTGCCCTACTCCGGGCAGCCTCCTGTTCCAGCCTCTTGTGGGATCTGCCTCCTACCATTGGGATGCCAGCTCGGGTTTCTGAGCTTGCCTTCCTAGTCCTCCCCCATCTCCAAACTCTTTCTCCCACCATGCCTTTTGCTTTCCCTTTCCTCAAGCCTAAGACCAACCAACCCAGCTTTCTTCTCTGGAAGAGCCTGGAAACTGGGCACGCAGGGTGTGTGCGTGGACCTGACACGTGGTCCCCTTTGCCCTCAGCAGCCCAGCTTACCTGGACCTCTAACTGCAGTTCTCGGGGACAGGCTTCCCGGCCTGTGCATGTATGTGGGGATCCCTCTCCAGCGCTCTGATCCCACCTCTCTACCCGACTCTGATCCCATTTTTTCTTTTTGTCTTTGAGCCCAGCGAGTTCAATAAAAATAAACATATTTGGTCCCCATTTCGTTTTTATGCTGTGTGTGTATGGGGGGTGGGTGGGGATGGAGGTGCCAGAGATGGCAGATGCAGGGAGCAGCAGTGAATCCATCCATGGATCAAACGTCCTGGAGACAGGAAGCCTCCCAGCTCAATCCAC
The DNA here is from genome assembly GCA_963575035.1 of Avahi laniger. NCBI lineage: Eukaryota > Metazoa > Chordata > Mammalia > Primates > Indriidae > Avahi > Avahi laniger. Next base: position 50,094 of record CAUYSK010019844.1, on the reverse strand, counting down.
CAGCCAGCCAAGCCTCATATTCCTGTCGTTGCCTCCCAGAGCGTGTCATCTGGAGGAGAAGGAATGTCTGGACTCAAGGGGCTGACAGGGAAAAAGGTATTTTGCAAAGCCTCAGAGTCCGGCTGCTGGGTGTGGTAGTTGTTAATGTTGCCACTGACAACTAGTTCTTCTCCTGGACGCACAGAAGACTCAGCCTCTGTTCCTCTTATGGATGGGTGGAGTCATCAGATGGGTTATGGCCGAGTTACGAGCAGAGGCGATGCTGGTCACCTCCAGGCTGGTGCGGAGGCCCCCAGCGTTCTCTTCTCTCTGCCTCTCTATTCCGGAAGCCCGTGTTAATGTGGCACTTGCTTGCGTGTCTGAGGGACTAGGGCAGAGGCCCCTGCTGACTGAGTTGGATGTGGAACTGAGTGAGAAATAAACTTTTGTTGGGGGAAGCTGTTGCTATTTGGAGAATGTTTGTTTTTGTAGCATAATCTGGCCTATCCTCACCGAATGGGCGCTGATCAACGGTGTCTGGTTTTCTCCATTCCAGCCCCACACTCCTTAGAAACAGACTTGAGCAGCCCTCACGTCCATCCCCCCGTCTTCTCTCTCCACAGCCGCCCAACTCCTTCCTGGTTTCCTGCTTCCCTAGACCTCGGATCCAGCCCACCTAACCTCCTCTGCCACCCGAGTCAAATTCTGGGCCTGACTGAACCCTGGTCACAGGCCCTCTCTGGCCAGAGTCGCATTGTCTTTGGACAAGGACACGGTAACTGCTCCTTCATCCCTATGGTGCTGGTGGCAGGTGGATCAGATGGCTTTAGTATGAGAATAACCAGTGACTCACCCAGAGCCTTACATGGCCGAGGACTTTGCTGAGTGCAGAGTCGCACAGCCCCTCCATAGACCGTTGTCATTTCATTCCTCCAGTCAATGGAGACCCACCAGCCGTCTTGGCCTGGGCCACCAGCATCTAAGAAAACAAAAAGTGCTTGCAGTACAAGCACAATTTCCACAAAAAGCTCCACATCTAATCACTTTTCCTCCCTAACTACGTTGCCATCCCAGGGCCCCTGCTATGTTGCAATTTTGGAGCTGCCAGTTCCATAGACCCGGGGAAAAAACACTGCCCATCCCTTTCCCCCACTCTTTCCAGCCCAAGAATCTTCTCCTTTTAACCCAACCCGTTCTCTGTGTGTGGCCTTGTGCATGTGTGTGTGTGTGTGTGTGTGTGTGTGTGTGTGTGTGTGTGTCTGTGTGGTGGGGGAGGCTGTCTTTTGCTGTTGGATTTTCACTTGCTGCGTCTGTGATTCTTGGAAGAGGATCCTCGTGCGATTGTGCACCAAGAGGTGTGTTTGGGGCTACCTCACATGCAGATCCCAACCGAAGAACTTAGCCCAAATTACCAGATTTGTTCACCCCAGAACAAAGTTAAAGGACTAAGAAACACCCAGAGGGCCCCCTTGTGGCCAGCAGGGCTGTAGCTGAGGCTGGAAGCACAGGACCCTTTAATCCTGGCTTTGACTTGGCACCAGCAGAGAGCAAAGGCAGGGTGTGCTCAGGCACCCCCTCCTGCCAAGATGAACGCATTAGAAGACATACCTATCCTGAAAAATGCCCCTGAGCCGGAGAGGGAGGGACCAGGGCGGATCCTTGGAATCTGGTTTCCCAGAAAGCCAGCTTGGAGGGAGATTTACTGGGCTGACACACCCGGCTGCACAAAGGACTTCTGCCCTGACTCTGGGCGCCTCTGGGGACAGGGTGTGGGGAGGGGGCTCACACCAAGTTGCCGGAGCCCTGTGAGGTGTGGGGCTTCCTCCAGCTTGCACTGTGGCCCCCTCCGTGCTTTACGGCCAGTCTGACAGGCCGACCGGTACAGTGGGAAGAGTGTCAGTTGCCCTTGAGCAAATCCCTCTGCCTCGGTGGCCCAAATCTGCCAGATAAATAGGTGGGACGAGAAGACCTGGAAAGTCCCTTCCAGTGCTGACATCTGGATCTGCTTGCCTTGTGGCTCTTGTCTCCCTGGACACTGTTCTCGACTTTAGGGAAGTGGCTGTGAATTTCCCAGGGGCAACGCCTGCTTCCATGGCTGGTGGAAGCGACAGACAATAAACACACAAACAGCTAAATCCTTTTGTACGGTGGCCAGTGCAGTCGGAGATACAACCAGGTGGTGGACCAGCATGACTGGGGACTGGGGGGAAACGTTAGGTACAGTGGTCAAGGAAGGTGACCTCTGAGACGTGACACTTGAGTTGAGACAAGAGCAAAACACTCTTGAAACGGATTGGGGGAAGGTATTACAAACCAGGGACGGAGCACGTGTAAGGGCTCTGAAGGGCACATGCTTGGGGCACAGAGAGAAAAGGCGTTGGGTCATACACGGTCCTGTAGTCCATGGTAAGTCCTTGGATTTGATTCTAAGGACAACACTGTTTTAAGCTCTGGTGAATGAATTTTAAGCAAGAGAGTGAATTGATTTGATTTTTTTCTCTGTGTCCTAGGGGAGTGGGGCCCCAGGAGTTGCTCCCTGCCTTGCAGGACTTGGGGTGAGGGCAGGCAGTGGGGATGCCCCAGCAGTAAGGACCCAGCTTCCTACGTGGGTGGCCCCCAGTGAGATGCGCTGGCAAGCTCTCATCCTTCCCAGGAGCCTCTCCTGCTCTCTGGGTCCACCCCTGGTCCAGGAGAACCAGTTCGTCAGCCCAATGAGCACCTACCGAGAGTCATGCGTCCACATTTTGGTCATACCTGGGGAGTATCCCATTTAGATTCTCATGCCTAATCCCATCCAGCCACGTCCACAGCCCCACCGTCCCCACCATCCCCACCTCCAGCTCTATTTCCTGCAGGAACCTGGTTCCCACTCGAGACTTGTGGCCTGAGTAAACCCAGGGCCACCACCCCTGCTTTTCTGGGAGAGGGACTGGTTGGGGAGAGACCTATTGATAGTTGGGGAGAGGCGGGGAGTTATTTTTAGGTCGATCCCTTCGCTTGCTGTGGCACTCATCCTGTGTCTCGGCCCCCTTCTCCCATCCTGTCCTCCAGGCATCGGTGTGCCCCTGCCTTCTCCTCACCCCACGCACAGTGATCTTACCGCAGGATTACAAAGGTTAAGGCTGGGCCTCTCACCCCAAACGCCCCAGGATGCTGCATTCCCAAGGGGCCTGGAGGTGCAGTGTCCCACGTCCCTGAGCCTCAATTTGCCCACTGCACCGCCCTGCTCCTCATCCAGCCTTAGCAGCTAGAGAGGGAAGCAGCTAGTAAGGAGGAGGCTGAGAGAGTTTGCAAGGAAGCTGCATCTTTTTAAAATTAAATTAAGTTAAATTAAATTTTTATTTTATTTTATTTCAGAATATTATGGGGGTACAAATGTTTTGATTTACCTAAATTGCTTTTGTATCGTTTGAGTCAAAGTTATAGTGTGCCCTTCCCCTAGATAGCATGCATTATACCTGTTAGGTGTGAATTTACCCATCCCCTCCTTCCTCGCCCTGGAATTTACATCTTAATATGGAAATTTGCATCTTCAGGCTCCCAGCGTCCTCCAAGAGTCACCAGGGTGGCTGAGCAGAGCCCAGGAGGGAGACTCGGCCTGATACCTCCTATCTTCAGCACAGGACAGTCAGCCGTGCCACCCAAAGCTCAGCATGACCCTCATCCTCAGCCTTCTCCTCTCTCCTTGTTCCCTCCCCTTAACCTCTTCCCTCCTCTACATCACTCCTGGCCCCTCCCCTCACCCTTAGCCCAACCCAACTCTCCTTTCTGAATCTTACCCTAGTCCTAAACCTGTCATTGATTCAGTCCTCAACCCTGATCTTGTCCTTATCATTAACCCATCAACCATGTTTCAAGAGTCTCCCAGGTACCAGGTACTGTGCCAGGAACTAGAGAGAAAACCAAACCAAGTTATGGACAGTCTAATCTTTAGGGAAAACAGACATCAAAAAAAAATTGTTAGCTATAGTACTGTGAGAGCCATTTATATTAAAAATTTAATGGCTTTCCTTAAAGAAGAAATTATTGAGCTATGATCAGTAGGAAGAGAAAGTATTAATATTAACCAGGTTCATGAGGTAGAGGGGGGGAACAGCATGTGCAAAGGTCCTGGGGTGGGAAGGAGCTGATCTCACTACCTTCAGGTCTTTACTCAAAAGTATCCTCCCCAAGGGGCTCTTTCCTGGCCACTCTACATCAAAAATTTGCTTCCCTGTTTTTTTTTTTGTTTTGTTTTTTTTTGATACAGGGTCTCTTTCTTTTGCCAAAGGTAGAGTGCAGTGGCATCACCATAGCTCACTGCTACCTCAAACTCCTGGGCTTGTGAGATCCTCCTGCCTCGGCCTCCTGAGTAGCTGGGACTACAGATATATGCTGTTAACATCTGACTAATTTTTTCATATTTTTTTAGAAATGGGGTCTAGCTGTGTTGCTCAGGCTGGTCTTGAATTCCTGGCCTCAAGCAATGGTCCCATCTCAGCCTTCCAAAGTGTTAGGATTACAGGCATGAGCCACTATACCCGGCCCTGCTTCCCTATACTTTATATTATGCTTCTCTGCTCTATTTTTCCTCTTCAGCATTTACGGTTATTTAACATATTATTTGATGTATTTGGTTATTGGGCAATATTGTCTGTTTCCCCCACTAGAATGTAAGCTCCATGAGTGTGAGGGTTTGCTGTGGTTATGTTGCGCTCTCAGGGCCTGACGTAGTGCTGGGCACAAACCAGATGCTCAGGCAGTGTCTGCTGATGAATGAACGAAAGGCATGTAGTCCCACCCAGAAGAAAGCAAAGGGGAATGTGGCCAATCAAGCAGGCCATGGGGGCCATGCAAAGGGATAATCTCACCGTCCCAAAGGCAAGGAGGAGCCACGCCAGGCCTGATCACTGTTCAGGGGAAGGAATAGAGGGTGTTGTGAGCAGATTTGGGTCTTGAAAAAGATCATTTCATTTCATAACTCCAGCCACATCCCTATCCTTAAACTAAACTTGAACTGCAGTCTCAACCGAATTCTTCATCCAGAATCTACTGGAAGCTTCTTTCTATCTTAGAATCCCAGCCCCTTTGGCCTTAACTTGGCCCAGGCACTGTGTGACCTTCCCTTGATGGTGACAGATGGGTGCCACCAGGAAGGAAACCAGGGCTGGTGCTTCCTGGTTGGTAGGAGCTGCCCCTGGGAGGTGAAAGGAAAGAGGGCAGGTCCGGAAAAAGGGGATAGGAACATGACTCTTACCTCACTCTCCCTGGGTCCCAAATGCCATCTGCTGAAAGTATAATTCCAACCCTTTCTCATTACTGCTCCTAATTTTTTTTTTTTTTCAGAGGCAGGGTCTTACTCTGTCACCCAGGCTTGAGTACAGTGGTGGGATCATAGCTCACTGCAGCCTCAAACTCCTGGGTTTAAGTGATGCTCCTGCCTGAGTAGCTAGGATTACAGGTGCACACCACCACACCGGCTAATTATTTTTATTTTTGTAGCGACAGAGTTTTGCTATGCTGCCCAGGCTGGTCTTGAACACCTGGGCTCAAGCAGTCTTCCTGCCTTGGCCTCCCAAAGTGCTGGGATTACAGGCGTGAGCCACCCTGCCTGGCCTACTGCTCCTTATCTTAATCCTAACACCTTCTTCCTATCCTGGGGCCTGACCCTACCCTAGTCCTTACTGCTCTGGCTTCTGTGACTCTATCAGAAACTAGCCCCCAATCTCACCCACACCTCACTCCAGGTTTATTTTCTGCAGAGCACTTAATATCCAAAATTATAGTGAACAAATTATAGTTTACTGTTTCTTGTTCTTCTTTCCCAGCTATCCAGGAAGCTCCTGGTATGTTTTATTTCCTCTTTGTATCTGCAGTGCCTAGAACACTGTGCGTCATCATGCTCAAGAAACACTGTGGAAGGAAAGAGGGAAAGAAGGAAGGAAGAGAGGGAGCAAGGGAGGGAGGAAGAGGGGACTGACCTGGTTCCTGACAAACCCAATTCCACTGGAGCCCAACTCTGATTCCAGCCCTCTTCCTGGCTTCATTTTTTTTTCAGGTGAGTGTATGCACTTTATAAGATTAAGGGATAACATAGATATAATAAAATGCACAGAGTACCCTATAAACCACCAGATCAAAACATAGAACACTTCCAGCTGCCTCCATGGCCCCCATTCCAGAGGTCCTCTCCGGCCTGGCTTGTGTAAGTATCGCTTAGTTTTGTCTGTCCTAGAATTTCTTATCAGTGGAATCATAGAGCGCGTCTCCTTTCACGTCTGGCTTTTTTCCCTCAATATAATCTTTGTGAGATTCGTCCACGTTGTAGTTTATTCTTTTTTCGATTATTATTATTCCTGGGTAGAATTCTATTTTATGATTATACCACAAATTATTTGTCCATTCTTTAATTCTTAATTCTTATACCTCAGATTTCACTCTGTCTGCTAATTTATGTGTTCTCCAATCAATCCCCCCTCAGCTGGTCCTGGTCCCACGCCCACCATCCCTCCCTGTGGCATCTCAAGGGCTCTCTGCCCCCCTGCGGTCCCTGAGCCCTAGCTTCAACCCCCGCCACCCTTCTCATTGTGGACTCTGGGCCCTGGGGCAGAAGGATGGGCCTGGCTTCTCTCTGGGGCCACTGCCTGCCTCATTTCCCAGAGAGGAATTGTCAGGCAGCAGGCCAGCCGGAGGGCAGGTTAGTGCTGCTCCCCCAGCCCCTGCCCACCAGGGGCCCCGGGGCCAGTGCATGTCACCCACTGCCTATGGCCCTGCTTAGCAGGGATGCTGGGCACTGCAGCCAATGGGTACCAGCAGGAGGAAGGAGCTTGTTAGGCTGATAAAGATCTGGGGGCCCCGCCCTGCCCCCTCCTTCAACTTCCCTGGGGCCCTGGCTCAGGCTGGACTGGCTCCCCCACCCTGAAGGCTCCTTCATCCACGGCATCTTCCATCCGCCCTCTCAGAGGCAGGTCCAGCGCCCTGCCTGCCGATCCTGTCCCAGCTCCCAGAGGGCTTGGAGCCCAGACGCCTGCTCACCCGCCACCGGCCGCCCCGCCCCTGCCTGCCAGGCTGGCACCCACACCCCGGCCACCAAGGGCATCGGCTTCTCCAGGCTCTGGGCGGCTGGCGGGTCCAGTCGTCCCGCCTCACCTCTCCACCTCGGAGGCTGGCCCCCTGCACTCTGCGCCCGCCCGGCTTCCCTTGCCTGCCTAGGGCCCACCCACCGTGAGACCCCTGACACAGTGTCCGGACTGAGTGCCCCTCTTGCCTCCTGAAGAGCAGCCATGGCCATCTACAAAGTCAAAGTGGCCACAGGCACCGACCTCTTGTCGGGAACAACGGACTCTATCTCGCTGACCATTGTGGGGACCCAAGGAGAGAGCGATAAGCAGCGGCTGAACCACTTTGGGAGAGACTTCGGGACTGGGGCGGTGAGTGTGCGCGTGCGTGCCTGTGTGTGTGCGTGTGCGTGTGCGTGTGTGTGTGTGTGTGTGTGTGTGTGTGTGTGGCACCGGGAGGGACAGAGGGATGTGGGGGGGAGCCAGATGAAATGAACTTGGCCGGGAGGGGCTGGAGAGCCAGAGACAGCTCTGAAGGCAGAGCTCCTAGGGTGCTCTGGATGCCTCACCCCAGATGGACTCCTGACCTCCCTCACCCCTCATCCCTCATCCCTCATCCCTTTCAGCCATTTCCATCTCTCTCCCTCCCTTTCCCTAACTCTTCTCTCTCTCCCCCAAGCCCTCTTCTCTGAGCCCTGTCCCACCCCTGTACTTCCCCTTTTTCTCCTGCCTTTTCCCTGCCTCTCTCCCCCCGCCATCCCTCTCTCTCTCTCATTCTTACTCTTCCTGAACTAAGTTGCATCATAACTGGCTTACATTTGCATTGGATTCTCTGTGACCTAAAACGGAATCAGACCAGGCTGTCCAGTGGAAAGCACCCTTTGAGGGTCCTCAGCCCTCAGCCCAGTCACCTGCTGCTGTGTGACCACACTAGGGCCACTCCATCTGTGTGGCCATTTCTGAATCTCTGCATCTTCACTGATACCTGGGAGAAGAAGGGGTTGGCTGGACCACCTCTTCCCACTCTGAGGCTATAGGAGGCTTGGGAAGCCTTGGGCCCCACTTTTCACCCCAGCCTCCAGGGTCTGCATGGTTCTTGCACGCTCAGGTGACTGGGGAGGCAAGTGGCAGAAGACAGGACCTCAGGAGCTGGGGATGGAGAGAACGCAGGCTGGGGTCCCGCCCAGCCCTGGGTAGATGGGCCCAGGAGGGCACAGTCAAGTTTGACGGGTCAGAAGGGACCTCAGTGATCAGGGTAACAGCCCACCTCTCTGCCAGTCCTGGGAGGTGAGCATCACCCAGCAGGAGCAGGGCCTGGGTGAGGGGCCAGAGCAGTGGGGGCCTGATCAGCCAGGATTGAGTCCTGCTGCTTGCCCATCTCTGTGTCCTGCCCAGGTGGATGAGTACACTGTCCAGTGCCAGCAGGACCTGGGGGAGCTCATCATCATCCGCCTGCACAAAGAGCGCCACTCCTTCCTCCCCAAGAACCCCTGGTACTGCAACTATGTGCAGATCTGCGCCCCCAACGGCCATGTCTACCATTTCCCCGCCTACCAATGGATGGATGGCTACGAGACCCTGGCGCTGCGGGAGGCTACAGGTAAGCCCTCGTCACCCCCATCCCAAGCACCAGCCCCACCAGGGACTCTCCTGCCACTCTCAAGCATTACCCTAGGTCACTGCTGTCACTCTGGGCCCAGCTCGGGGCTGGAGGAACGGAGACGCCTGAGGCGCCAGAGCCTGGCAGCAGATAGCACCGGAGAGCGTGTGCCCCATACCTCCCCAGGCTGCCCTCGACTCTGGCAGGATGCCTGGCCCCTCTGGAAAGATCCCTTGTCACGAACGCTAAGTACAGGCCTCAGCACCCTGGCTGGACACACTATCTATTAAGCCAAATAGCAGGTCCTGCTACTCCAAAAAGACTCCCTGTTACCCTGTCGGGATTCCGTCACTATAAGATGCCTTCTCGCTCCAACAGGAGGCCCCATTATTCCAGCTGGCGCCTTGTTATTCCATGAAGAATAACAGCTCTCTATGGCCCTCTGGTCTCGTACGTTGTCATGATGCCCTGGCTTTTGGCTTGAGCATTCTGAGCATCTTTTAGACTGATGGGATGTTCTACTGCTCCAAAGGACTCCCTATTATGCCAGCGGGACACCTTATGTCTATAACAGGACTCACCGTTACTTCAAAAGGCCCCCCCTTAATCCAGCAGGGATGCGTCCCACGCCAATAGGAGGCCCTGTTATTCACACAGCCTGTCAAGGTTTCTCCAAGGTCAAGGCTGGCCAAGGCTGCCCAGTTGTTTTCTCAGTTGCTTGATTGCTCCCATGGGAAAGGGACAGGACCTGAGTGCCTGGGCTCCTTGGACCCATCCCTACCAGAGGCGCTCGTCTGGCAGGCAGGCTGGGGTCAGCTGCCTAATTTGTGGCTGCTCCATGGGGACAAGAGGCCTGTCCCCTACTATCCACTGGCTCTACCACTGAGCGTCTACTGGCTTCCCTTGAGTCATATGGGAAAAGAGGGCAGAGCTGAGGACACTCGGGGGGCTGGAGCCCCATCCTCCCTACAGCTGACTACCTTCTTCCTTTCTCATTGCTCTGTGCTAGGTTTTTCTCAAGGAGCAGGATTGGGGCCTAAACCAGGGACAGGCAGAGGGTAAAGGGAGGCAGGCCTGGGGGAGGGTGGGCATGCCAAGGGGAGGGTCTCACTGGGGACGACTCAAAACATCTTCCACAGTGGTAGGTCTGAGTGACATGGAAGCAAGGGACAGGCAGGGTGACACTGGTGGCCAGGCAGGAATGAGGTTGGGTGGAGCAGCTGCCGTGCAACACCAGGGTAGGGAGACCTGAGTCACCTGCTGGGCCCTCGAAGAAGTGGGGCTCCCCGCCCTGAGGATGAAACCAAGTTGGGTCTCTAGGTTGCACAACTCCAGGGGGCACCATTCACCCAGAACACAATGTGAGCTGAGGCAGATAGAGAAGGGAGGGGGTGGTGACATGAGCCTTGAGGGAAAATGATGAGCTGCAGGATGTACAGGCTGGCCTGGCGACTGCCAGTCGGACGCTGGAGGAAGACAGCCTAGACTGGGATCTCAGCCCCTCCACTTACTAGCTGGACAGCTGGGCACATTTCCAAATTCTGAGCCAAATTTTAATACACACACACACACACACACACACACAGACACACACCATATAATATGTGATATATCCACCACCAGGGCATCCCCAAGCAAATATACCAATATTTCTCAGCAAAAACTATGAACACTAAGTGAATTAAATAAAGATTGTATATAGTTTCAGGTAAATGTAGAGTAGGTTTTTGTCCACTAATGAATTTATTGTGAAACAAACAAACTTGATTTCCACAGCCTTTTGTATTTTGAAATTGTGGGGAATGGGCTGGGCCTAGAATAGCAGTCATCGGCCTCATAGGTTGTTCTTGTGCAGCTTAAATTATTAATATAAGTAAAGTGCTTAGAAAGTGCCTGGTACTTCGTAGGTGCTAAATAACTGTCGTTTCAACATTTCAGTGGGCCTAGAGGGGGGACTTCTTTGCAGCAGCAGAGAGAGCCCAGCTTGAGGGGTGGAGGAAGGAAGAGGGTGGGCCGGTGATCCTTTTTTCCAAGATTCTGGGAGGGGATGTACCCTCCCTCTCTCAGTGTGAGCCTTCCCTATCCTTGGCCATGGGCCCCCATGAGCCAATCTGGGGACAGAAGCAGACTCTTGCTCCCTGAAGTGGGCAGGGATGGGTGGGGTTGGCAGGGGTGGGTGGGGCAGGTGCAGGAGTCAGCCCCTGAGCCACCTCCTTGGTCTCCCCACAGCGAAGACAACGGCAGAAGACTCACTCCCCATCCTTCTGGAGCATAGACAAGAGGAGATCAGAGCCAAGCAGGACTTCTACCAGTGAGGGGGAGGGCGAGAGGGTCCGGGGGACCCTTCTGGAGTTAGGGGAGGTGGGGGGCTGGTGATGGCTCTGGCCCTCTGTGCCCTGGGATGGTGCATGGCATCAGGCTCACCACCTTGGCTTCTCTTTGCAGCTGGAGGGTCTTCGTTCCCGGCCTGCCCAACTACATTCACATTCCCAGTTACCGCCCTCCTGTCCGGCGGCATCGCAACCCCAACCGGCCTGAGTAAGGACCCCAAGCAGTGCTGGGTCCCTCCCATGGCTGCCCCCTCCCAGCCCCTGCATCCCAGTGCCAGGCCCCAGCCCTGCGCTTCTCCCCACAGATGGAACGGCTATATTCCAGGATTCCCCATCCTCATCAACATTAAGGCCACCAAGTTCCTGAACTCAAATCTCCGCTTCTCCTTCGTCAAGACAGCCTCTTTCTTCTTCCGCCTGGGGCCCATGTGAGTGCGTGAAATGAGGGGAGAGGGAGGGCTCCTGCCAAGACTGTCTCTGTCCCCCTGCTCCCTGCCTGCCTCCAGGACAGTCTGGGAGGCTGGAATGGCCCGGAAAACAGAGGGAACTGAAATGACAGCCCTAGAGAACACGAGGCTTCATACCCAGAGACCTAGAGATGCAAAGTCCTGGAGACATGGGACCCAAGACTTTGAAACTCAGAGACCTAAGGGGACCGAGGCAGCCCTGCCACCTGTCCCAGCAGGCCCTCGGCTGCCTCTCTGATGGCCTCCTCCCTCGAACCCCATCTCCTAGGTCCCTGGCATTCAAAGTCCGCGGTCTGGTGGACTGCAAACGGTCGTGGAAGAGACTGAAGGACATTAAGAAAATTTTCCCTGGCAACAAGTCTGTCATCTCCGGTATGGGACTTGATCACAGGGAGCCAGTTGGTCTCGGCCCTGGACAGGCGGGCCCCCAGCGCCGGGGCGGAGGGAGGCGTGAGGAAGCGGCCCAGGGCGGGCGCGCCCCCTGGCGGCCTCTTGGAAAATGTCGCCCGAGGCTCCTCGGGCCGCTCGGGGAGAGGCTGAGGACTTTGTTTTCCTCCCAACCCTCTCGGTGCCCATTATCTTCTTTCCCATGCCTCTCCATCCTTGAGGGGGGCCAGGTCGGGTGGTGACGTCTCCGCATCGTCCTCCCCAGAGTACGTGGCCGAGCACTGGGCAGAAGACAGCTTCTTCGGGTACCAGTACCTCAATGGCATCAACCCAGGCCTGATCCGCCGCTGCACGCGGCTCCCGGACAAGTTCCCTGTCACAGACTGCATGGTGGCCCCGTTCCTGGGCGAGGGAACGTGCCTGCAAGCGGAGCTGGAGGTGAGGCCCGCCCCCTGCCTCCCTCCCGGGCATCCCGGTCTCTCCCCACCTCCAACGCCGGCATGGGGCGCCCCCACGCTCAAGGCCCCCACTGCCCGGTCCCTGCCCAACCTGCGCCTGGGGGCCAGCGCACTGTGCACCCACGGCGTGGGACATGGGTGCCTCGTGTTATGCCTACCCGCCACCCATCGCGGCTCCCCTCCAGAAGGGGAATATTTACCTGGCAGACTACCGCATCCTGGAGGGCATCCCCACCATCGAGCTCAATGGCCGCAAGCAGCACCACTGCGCCCCCCTCTGTCTGCTGCACCTCAACCCCGAGGGCAACATGATGCCCATCGCCATCCAGGTGCCTGGGCCGCGGGCGGGGCTGCTGGGGCGCCTGTTGCCGGTGCTGAGCCTCTGCGTGTGCGCGAATGTTCCCTCGTGTATGTGCACACACTTAAGTGAGTGTGTGCGCCTGTGTGTATACAGTTGTCCCTTGGTATCCGTGGGGGATTGGTTCCAGGGCGCCCCCAATACCAAAATCCATGGATGCTCAAGTCCCTTAGTGAAATGGCACATTTGCATATAATCTGGCACACTCCCCCCATATCCTTTAAATCATCTCTAGATTACTTAGAACACTTGGTACAACGTAAACACTATGGAAGTAGTTGTTATACTGCATTGTTTAGGGAATAATGACAAGAAAAAAGCCCGTACATGTTTAGTACAGATGTAATTTGTTTCCCTGAATATTTTTCATCCTGGGTTGGTGGAATCCACGGACACGGAGGGTCAGCTGTACTTGTAAGCCCCTACTTGTGTGCATCTGCCAATTCCAACTCGTGTCATCTGTGTGTAAGCATGTGTTTCCCTGTGAGTGTGCTTGTCTCTTTGACTTCGTTCATTCATCCACATGAAAAACCAGCCCCTGTTGTGGGCCAGGCCTCTGCTGCAAATATTGAGTTCATCAGACTTAGTCGCTGCCTTGAGTCTGGTCTTACCTTCCCAGAGATCCCCACAAGGGTCACGTATAAATTAGAAAAATGTATCCCTCTTGGGTTATCAGCCAAGCCTTAATGCTCCTGGCTCATTAGTGGAACAGTGTAGGCTGGGTTTGAGTGACCTCCCTCCCCACTGAGGGGCTGGGCACCCTTGTGCAGTGCACAACCTGCACACCTGAATGTGGCAGCCGTGGGGTTGAGGTAAGGAAGGCTTCTCAGAGGAGGCAGCTTGTAAGCTGGTTCTTGAGGAATAAGTGGGTGCTACCAGGTAGAGACAGGGCAAGGGGAAGGTAATGCAGGCTGAGGGAACAGCAGAAGCAAATGTGGGGAGGGAGAAAAGGCCTCGGTATGCTCAGGGGACCAGCGGAACTGGAGTGTAGAGGGTGGAATTCTCACCTTCTCAGGCTCTCTTTTGCTTGCTTCCTGCAGTGGGGGTCTCTGCCCTCACCTAATCCTCTCTTTTCTCCATGCCCAGCTCAGCCAGACCCCTGGACCTGACTGCCCCATCTTCCTGCCCAGCGATTCTGAGTGGGACTGGCTGCTGGCCAAGACGTGGGTGCGCTATGCTGAGTTCTACAGCCATGAGGGCATCTCCCACCTGCTGGAGGCCCACCTCATTGGCGAGGCCTTCTGTCTGGCCCTGCTGAGGCACCTACCCATGTGCCACCCCCTGTACAAGGTATGGGCTTGGGGGAAGGGGCCTCCACGAGGCATCATTGCCCTCACCTGGCCTTGCACAGCCTCTTGGGGCTCTGAGCAGTCAGAGGGTTCCAGTTATCCCTGGGAGGCACCTGGGGAAACACAAGAGAGGGATTGGGGTGGAGACTTCCCAAAGTGAGGGGCTCTGCTGTTGCACAGTGAAAGGCAGTGGTCCTGGGGGACAGTGTCAGCCCTCTGCCCTTGTCCTCCTTGCTTTCCCTGCAGCTCCTCATCCCCCACACTCGGTACACCGTCCAGATCAACAGCATCGGGCGGGCCCTCCTCCTCAACGAGGGGGGCCTCTCCGCCAGGGTAAGACTTCTGCCCTCACCCTCAACGAGACATTTGCCTTCCTCTGGCCCTTGCAGTCAGACTAAAAGCAGGACTTCACAGTTGCCTTTGGATCATGAGAGGACATGATCCCAAGGGAGGGAGGGGACTGGTTAACTTGGGTGCTATGTCTAAAAGGGCACAGAGGCGGGGGCTGGGTGTTCTGGCCTGGAGTGTGAGGGTGCCTGGGGCGGCTGGGTCTGGGGTGAGAGGCGCACTCACTCGACCCCTGGAGGACCAGAGGTAGGTGTGGTCCTCAGTGAGGAGGACTTGCAGAGGTGCCCGGCTGACTCCAAGGTCTGCTTCCTCCCAACAGGGCATGTCCCTGGGCCTGGAGGGTTTTGCCGAGGTGATGGTGCGAGCTCTGTCAGAGCTCACCTACGACAGCCTCTACATGCCCAATGACTTTGTGGAGCGTGGGGTCCAGGACCTGCCTGGATATTATTACCGCGATGACTGCTTGGCAGTGTGGGATGCACTGGAGAGGTGAGGTTGGACAGCAGTGGGTGGCACTCAGGGTAGACAGCCGGGGATGATGGAGGGACTATGGGGAGCTTTTCGATACCTGAGCCTGGGTCTGGTGCCATCCAGGGCTTGGTCATGGGGAAAGGGCCTATATGTCCACAACACACCTGCTCCCTAGGCCCAACGGGCCCTTCCTTGCTTTGGCCCCCAGCACAGCCCCACCAACCAGACCTCTTCTGGGCTCCAAACTAGCTGTGGACCTTACCCGAATCTTATCAGGGAGCTCTCTGCGTGTCTTCTGATCTTGTCAAGCCACCCTCTCACTCTGCCCTACAGAACTTGCCCACCCACAGGCCTGGGGCAGCTCTGGGGCCAACCAAGGCCAGAGCATCCTGGGGGAGGTAGGAGAGGTATGGCTGAAGAGGGGGAGGGGAGGATCCAAACTGAGGCCCTGTCCCTTTGTCAGGTATGTGACAGAGATCATCACCTATTATTACCCAAATGATGCAGCCGTGGAGGGTGACCCGGAATTGCAGTCCTGGGTGCAGGAGATATTCAAGGAGTGCCTCCTTGGGCGTGAGAGCTCAGGTATGGGCCAGGACACCTGGGCACCCATCAGGGACTGGGGCTGAGGGGCAGCCCTCAGGCAGGTTCACTATGGCTCTTTTGGGCTGGATCAGGACATATTTCATTGTGGGCTGGCGGAGGCCAAATCTCTGCTCTAGGATTTTCACAGGGCTCTTCCCTGGCCTCTGGAGCAGCGGAGAGGTTGGGGAAGAACATGGCTGGCCTTTGGTCCCTGTCTGAGCTCAGGGGCTGTGGGTCATCTCTGCAGAGACCTGGAGGGGTTCCAGTCCCCCACCCCAGAGACAAATCTTTGGTGGACTGAGAAATGGAACACGAACTCCAACATGAAAGGGCATAGGTGCCTGGGAGGAGCTGGCAGGCTCTGGGGGAGGGCTGGAAGCATCCTGAGGTCATGCCACTTGGGCACATACTCAACGAACATGTGAGCATCTACAATGTGACATTGCGCTGGTTTTAAGGAGGCAAAAGGGAACAAGACAGGTGAAGGTGCCCACCCTCAAGGAGTTCGCAGTCTGGAGTGGAGGGCGTGTCTTTCAAGCAAATGGGCAGTTCCACTATGGCAGGACTGGTGCAGTTTGGGGGGAAGCCTGGGGAGGGGCTCTAGGAGCCCAGGGGAGGCGCCTAACCCAGCACGGAGAGGGTTGGTGATAGACAGTGGGGATGGGTCAGCAAGCTGAGATCTAACTTCTTGGCTAACATCTAGCTAAGGGCTGCAGGATGGGGAGGTCATCTGTGAGATGACAGAGGGTGGGGTTGGAGAGTTCTGAATGGGAGCAGCATGTGGAAAAGCCCAGAAACCAGAGACAGCATAATGAGTTCTGGGATCTGCTTACTGGAATCAAGTTCTCTGCAACTGGAGCTTAGGGTGGGAGGTGGGCAGGCTCCCAGTGGACTAAGCAGGGACCAGGTGGCACAGCCTGATTAAGGAGTTTGGAGTTACCCCAAGTGCCAGAGGCCACCACCGAGGGGTTTGCAAGGAGACTAGACTTGTATGTTAAACTATCAGGCTGCTCTGCTCTGGCAGTCGGGAGACAGTTTGGGAAGCTGTTGTGTTGTCCAGGAGGGAGGTGACAGGGATCTGACTAGGGTGAGGGCTGTGGGACGCAGAGCATTCCAGAGCTAGAAATGACAGTACTGGGTGATTGGTTTGGCTTTGGTAGTGAGGGTAGGGTGGAGGTAGGGAGGGGCCAAGTGTGAGTCCAGGTTTGGGGCTTTCGCAACTGGGTGGATGACCTATGTCATCCCTTGAGCTGGGGGCTGGAGAGAGGAGCAGTTTGGGAGGAAGATGATGGGTTTGGTTTGAATGTGTGGGGCTTTTGGAACCTGGGGTCACCATGGCAACCAGGGCTGACCGATCATGTGGGACAACAGGCAAGAGGAGCAAGCAGCTTGGCAGGGAAGAGGTGTGAGACCCAGAGCCAGGCTGCTAAGAAATCCATCTGCAGTGAGTGCAGTCTCCGGGAAGGTGATAGGAGGGAGTGGTTGGGGCACTGTGCTGAGTCAGGGCAGGAAAGCCAGGACTCTTCTGAACAGAGGGAAGCCCCTGCCACTCTCCACCCTGGGCCTGGGACCAGTGAGGTCCCTCTACCCCCAGGGGAGCTAGAAGAGAGATCTGAGGGGCCATCTCAGGCAGGGCCCAGGGACATCTCTGGAGGATTCTGGCCAGAGAATCTGGCAGATCCCAGAACTCATTATGCTGTCTCTGGTTTCTGGGCTTTTCCACATGCTGCTCCCATTCAGAACTCTCCAACCCCACCCTCTGTCATCTCACAGATGACCTCCCCATCCTGCAGCCCTTAGCTAGGTGTTAGCCAAGAAGTTAGATCTCAGCTTGCCAAGCCCCTGCCAAGCCCCTCTGTCCTCAGCCTTGTGGTCTGGTCTTGTGGCCACAGGAGGGCCAAGCAGGCAGGATGAGGGGATGGATGCCGCAGCTTGACTGTTGGCAAGTCAGGGAGAGCTGGGCTTGGTGGCGCCTTCTCCTGGGCATCCAGGACCAGGCAGGACTGACACAGTGTCCTGGGCCTTCCCCCTGCCCCTCAGGCTTCCCGACGTGCCTGCGAACAGTGCCTGAGCTGATCCGATATGTCACCACAGTCATGTACACCTGCTCTGCCAGGCACGCAGCTGTCAACACAGGCCAGGTATGCGTGCTCACTAGCCCCAGCCCCAGCCCCAGGTCCAGACCTGCTGAACTCAGTCCCAACCCAACCTCAAATCCAGCCTCAGCCACAATGGCTAGGCCAGCCCCAACTTGACTTAACTCAAGTCCTAGCTCCAACCTCAGCCTCAACTGAAATCCTGGGCCCAGCCTCTCAGCCTCAGCCCCAACTCGAACCCTACCCCAACTTCAGCCCCAACCTCAGCCCCAGCCCTGCCTTCATCTCAAGGCAGCTCCAAACCCAGCGCCAGCCTAACCAACCCAGCCCAGCCCAGCCCCAGCCCACCCGCCAGAAGTCCAAGTCCCTGCTGGGAGAGCGGGTGGTCAGGCCCTGGTAGAAGGGAACTCCTGCGATGCTGTCTGACCCAGAAGCCCTCCTCTACCATCTCTAGCTGGAGTACACCTCCTGGATGCCCAACTTCCCATCATCCATGCGAAACCCACCGATGCAGGCTAAAGGGCTGACCACCTTGGAGACCTTCATGGACACGTTGCCAGATGTGAAGACCACGTGCATCGTGCTATTGGTGCTCTGGACACTCAGCCGAGAGCCTGATGACAAGGTGCGGGGTGGAGGTGGGGGACCCTGAGCCTAGGCAGGGGGAGGGGCAAGGGCAGTTGGGGTGTCGAGGTTGGGGAGCAGGAGGTGAGAGGCTACGAAGAGAAAGGGCAGAGGGGCCAGGGCCTCTGGCAGGAAGGGAGGGGTGTGGGTCCGGCTCCTCCCAGCTACGCGGTTCTGTGCCCTCAGCGGCCCCTGGGCCACTTCCCGGACATCCACTTCGTGGAGGAGGCTCCGCGGCGCAGCATGGAGGCCTTCCGCCAGCGCCTGGCGCAGATCTCGCACAACATCCGCCAGCGCAACAAGTGCCTCCCGGTCCCCTACTACTACCTGGACCCGGTGCTGATCGAGAACAGCATTTCTATCTAGGACAGCCCTTCCCTCCTCGCCTCTCCCGCCCTACTGTTTTCCAAAAAACTCTTCAAACACTTTCCCTGGGTCTTTTACTGGGGGCGGGGCGGCCGAGGTGGCGCCGCCGCCGGGTGCGGGCGAGGACTGGGATCGCCGGGTGATCACATGGTGACAGTGACGCTGTTGTCCACGCCTGAACACGGGGTCCAGGTAAGTGTAGGGCAGCGCCAGGCCCCGGTTACGCTCCTGATGCCCCTTGATATCTGAGCGATGCTCCGCGGCGAGCGGGGCCTCCTCTGTGAGGTGCTCCTCTGGGTAGGTGCCCAGGTGCCTCTGGGGACGGCGGGAGAAAAGGCGGAAACTTTGACCCCATCTTTCAACCCATGGCGAT
The DNA here is from genome assembly GCA_963575035.1 of Avahi laniger. Taxonomy (NCBI): domain Eukaryota; kingdom Metazoa; phylum Chordata; class Mammalia; order Primates; family Indriidae; genus Avahi; species Avahi laniger. The sequence goes on along the minus strand of CAUYSK010019844.1, from coordinate 31,326 downwards.
TCTGGTCCATGTTAGGTCTCCCTACCTGGGGACTTAGTCCACCCAAGCCCCCATCACCTAGGGGACCCAGACCTGTCCAACTTGAAACATAAGCCACCCGCCCACCTAGGCAAAATCCCAGTGGCCTGTGAGAAACCTATACTGCCCCAAGCCACTCTCACCTGAAACCCAGACCACTCTGAGCTCCACCCACTAGGAATCCATATCACCCTAAACCACACCCCAGCTACCCGGTTACTCCACGCCCTGCCCACCTAGGAGCTCAGCCTGCCAACTGCACCCTCCAAGTAACCCATTGTCACCCTACCCACTCCCCTGGAACCTGCACTCTCCCCCCCAGGCCTTGCTTACAGTGTCTTTGGTTTCATTGCTGACACCCCAGAAGAGCACAGGGCATGGCACCTGGCATTGACCTCAGGGAGTGAGGCCACTAGGTCTGTCTGACCCTTGGTGGTGGGTGGGGGGGAATTGCATGGTGGTGGGAATATTGGGCATCCAGGCACTGAATTCAAACTGACCCCCCAAATTCAGTAAGGATGGAACTGCTAGTGCCACTGCTAGGTCCATTCCTCTCGTGACCCAGCTTGTCCCCCCAGGTCTGGCACTGGCTCACCTTGCCGCTGTTAATGGCAGCATGTTGGGCTGAGCAGGTGAAGATGATCATGGTGAGATGCTGAATGAGGCCAGCACAGCTGTGCAGGGTGCAGGAGACCCCTAGATGGGAGTGGGGTGGAGAGAACTGAGCTGAGACCCAAGGAGGTGCGCTGCCCTGGGGAAGTGGGATCTGGAAGGCAGGAAACAGGGATGGACACATCATCTGAGCTCATGCGGCTCAGAAAACCCTCCTGGAAGACCTCCCTGATCCAGTCCTGGAGCTCTGAGTCCCTGCGAACTGCCCCATTGTCCGGGTAGCAGATGTCACCAATATTGGTCACAAAGCTGGGGATCCAGGAATGCATGGTGACTAATGGTTGGGGGAGCCAATGCTGACCTGGGGTGTGGGGGTGGAAGAGGCCACTGAGACCAGATGCCCACAAAGGAGGGACCAGGCCAAGAAAGGAAGGTAGCCAGCCACACAGAGCACCGGCTGCAAAGCTGAGTTTCAAACCTGGAGGCTGCCGTCTTCACTGGGCGGTGCAAACCAAGGGCCTGAGGGTCAAAATCGGTCTGCAGAAGTGTTTTGATTGTCTGGCAAGGTTTTTTTTGTTTGTTTGTTTTTCAAGTTGAATCACTTGCTAACATTTAAATATTAGAAGATGTCTAGTTTCTCTTGAAATATCTGAAGATCTGGCCACAGTGATATCTGGGTCACCATTGTCCCAGACAAATGAGTTCTCCACTGCCCACAGTCCCTGCCCACCCCTCTTCCCTAGCTTTTTTCCACTTGCTGGTCCTGCAGGCATTTGAGTTCCAGCCTTTTGAGCTACATCAAGCCACAGGAAAGGATTAGACATGTGGTGTGACCCCTCTGTATTGGGACTCTGATTGGGCCCATTTCCTGGACTGGCTCCCAAAGGGCCATCCATCCTCAGCCACAGGAGGGCTCAGGAAGGGTGTGTGGATCACTGCTGAGAAGGTTTGGGTGCAGGAAGCTCCTGCTATGAGTGTTCACACAGGGGGATCCCCGAGGACTTCAAGGGAGAGATGGGACATGAGCTGGGCTTGGAACAGGGGTGCCGTTTGGATAGGGAGGGAGGCGTCCCTTGGCCCAGTGCATGCTGAGGAGGATGAATGAGGGGGCAGATCCAGAGGGGCTGAGACGCCATAGTGAACTTGTCATTGTATGTGGCAAGAACCTGGGAGCCACGGGAGGCTCATAGCAGCAGCACTGTCTTACGTCCCAGTGCTTGAGGGAGGTCATTATGCAGGTTAGTGACGGAGGTGGGAACCTGCAAGAGGCCAGATGTCAAGAGCATCTGGCTGCCTAAGTGGAGACCAGAGGTATGTCCCCAGCAGGTCTCCTAGGAGAAGGATTTAGAAGGAAAAAACCTCGAAACACAGTGACTTAATCTATGGGGTGAATAAGAGTAATACTCAGGGGGCAAATAATAATATTAATAGCTAATAATATTAATAACTAATCTTCACAGAGCACTTTCTATTCCCTAGGTTTGCTCTCAGGGTTTTACATTTAATACTAATGACGTATAAGATAGCTGCTCTCACTGCCCCCATTGTCAGATGAAGAAATAGACACAGAGATTAAATGCTTTGCCCAGGGCCACACAGCTGGGAAGGAAGAAGAGAAAGTAGGAAGGGCTGTGTGTTTGGACGGGAGATGGATGGAAGCCGAACCAACAGAGAGGTTCAGAGCCCTCAGGCCCAGAGCAGTGTCACCTCACTATGGCTGCCCAGATCTGGAGTGCAGCATCTCGGCAGTAGCAGTGGGCAAGGTCCTGGACCTCTTGGTCAGCCAGCAGGCACAGGGAGCAGTAGGTGACAGCTGCCAGCCCTGTGTCAATCAGCTCCAGTCAGCCCGCCTATCCCAACCACGTCGACTGTGATGAGCAGAGAGCCTACTGCTGCCAGGAGTGCAGGAGCAGGGGCCTCTGGACCAAACCTCAGTCCCTTCCTGGCCCCCTCTGCCAACCACCAGGATGTCAGGCCTTCTAGCCCCCTGACCTGGTCAGTAAGCTTTCCTGGTGCAAAGAGCCCAGTGCGGGCCTGGATGTTGATGCGGAAGGTGTAGCGGAAATGAGGATGAGCAGCTGGGAGAGCCAGAGCCAGAGGTTAGCAGAGGCGGCCCCAGGTCTCCCACAGCTCTGGGCACTTTTCTCTACCTTGAAAACAAAGTGGCACAAGGGCAGCTGCCGCAGCATGGACAAAGCAAAGGTCTCTGTCACAAAGTGGGTTCCAAGCAGATGAGTGACCTTCTCATGCACCAGGAACTCTGAGTGTTGCACCCAGGTCTTGGCCAGGAGCCAGTCCTCAGCCGAGTCACTGGGCAGGAAGATGGGGCTGTTCTGGGCCAGGCATCTGAATGAGCTGGAGTTGGGGACATAGGGGAAGGCAGGCATCAGGCAGAAACTGGGGGAGAGCAGCCCATCACCATGTCCATGGGGCCAAATCACATGGTCAATTTCTTTACTAGTTGTGTGGGAAAGTTAATTAACCTCTCTGTGACTCAGGTTCCTCAACAGTAAAATGAAGTTGGCAGTAATCTCTCTGAGAGGTGAAGCGACCCAAGGCCACCTTGTTGGCGTAGGTGGCAGACTCCCTGGTACTAGCCAGTCATCCAGGACCCCAGTTGTGCAGTGCAGAGATTGGAAGGATGGAGAGGGAGGGGGACACCTCCCAGAAGGGGTTAAGTTTTTACCTGTTGGAAACATGATCAAACGGTCAAAGGTACATAATTCAGTGGAGTTAGTTTTGACCCCAATGTCAAGATGCAATTTGTTCTCTGACACTGACTATCAGGACCTTTCTATCAAGCTGGAAATCAAAGAGGACAAAGAGTAAAAAGTAGGAAAAATAACAAACTCAGGAGGGGCCGGCCAGGATTAGAGATGTGTTCTCTATCCCTGGGCACAGTGGCACTGGGAAGAGACAACCTCTCAGTCACCCTGAGGACATGCATATGCTCCCCTACCCCGCCCACCAGCCCCCAGGGCCCTGCCTTGTTCACCAGATGGCAAGGGGTAGGAGGGGCCGCTGCCGGGGCGCTGGTGCAGTAGGGTCAGGGTGCAGCCGGGAACTGGGGCCTTCCATTAATGACGCTGGGGCAGAGGCCTGAGAGGGTGATGGCCCATCAAGTGCAGAGAGCCCCTCCAGGAGAGGAGAGGGAGGAGGAAGGCTGAGGGAGTGGGCCACCCTGCTCAGTTCTGGGAAGCTTGGAGGAGGGAGGAGGACTAACCCTGAACCTGAAAGTATTTCACTTAAAGGAACCTCACTTTCTGGAGCCAGTGGGGCATTTCAGCTCAGAGCCACCTTCTGGTTCCAAAGAAAAAGCCCTCCCCCACCCCCCATCCTTGCCCAGGTATTGAAGGTGCCTCTGCTGTGGCCAGACCCAAGCATCAGTGACAGGCAGTGAGAGAACTGAGCCCTGCTGGTGGTCAGTGCTTGCAATGTAGAAGGCACTTTTCTGGGGTTGGGGTACATCTCCTCCCAGTGGCCCAGAGAGGGGAGAGTGGCAACTTTGGGGATCACTCAGCAGACCAGCTGCAGGGCATCCTCAGTAACCATGACAACAACTCATCATCATGGTTTCTGAGCTGGGGGCCCTGCCAAAGCACAGAGCCTAGCCAGTACCAGGAGAGCGCAGTCCCCACTCAGCCCTGCCCCTCAGCCCTCTCAGAGTAATGCCCCTCCCTCCGGGGATGAGCAGGAGTCACTGACACAGAGAAATGGCTGAGCAAGCTGAGGATGAGAAGCTTGACGGAGGAGCCCGAGGGGATGAAGGATGAAGGAGGCCAGGGCTGGGTGGGAAAGACAGGGTCTGCGGGCTGGGGGACTGGGAGCCTGGGCATGTGGGTTCCTGTGGGCACCAGGAGGGCAGGGAAGAGAGGCTGGATCCCTGGGCCCCTCACCTCCAGTTCAGCCTGTAGACTGGTTCCAGTGACCAGGACAGTTCTTTGTTAGACAGCGACATCAGCAGATCAGGATGGGGTTGAGGCCATTCAGGAACTGGGAGGTGAAGAAGACATCCTCTGCCAGTGTTCAAACACCTACTCTGCAGGGGGCAGGTGTGGGGAGGGTCACCCTGGTCCCCTGCCTCCAGCACTGCCACCACTCTCAGACCCACCTCCAGCTTCCCAGCATGGTCACTTCCTGATGCTGGTGGGTGGGCTGGGCTCCCTCCTCCCTCCTCTGACTAACTGGATGACTTTATTTTCTGAGTGGTTTCCAGAAAACAAGGATTAGAGGTTTGGGTTCTGCCTAAGGAGTGGCATGAACCACCCATTTTGGGGGAGGCCTAAGGTGCCCTATGGTGCACACCAAGACCACACCTAAGATGAGAACAGAATGTGAGAAAATCAGAAGACTGAAGAATGCTGGAGCCCAGCACAGCCTGTCCTAGCCTGGCCACTCCAATTCTCTGTCAAACTCACTGGTCCCATGTCCCATTCTGCTGATACTTTGCCAAAATGCAGTATGGATAATTTGTTAAACTAGAGTAATCATTCAAAAAGAGTTTGCACCACTTTGGGGCATGGTGCTGGTGCTTAGGTTTTTGAACCAAGGGTTCAACATGTGTAGTTTGTACCCACAGTGCACCAGAGGGTCGAGGGACTGGAGAGTGGGCGTTTCTGAGTCCTCCAGCTAGACTGGCTTTCAAGTCTGTGTGCCTCGGCTCCAACCAAGGAGGCACGATTTTGAAAGGAAAAAGTCTTTCTGTTTCAAACATTTCTTCCTAATTTTCTGAGGATATTCATGGGACAGGTGTTTTTCAGTGTTGGGGACAGTTTGAAGCAGTGGGTATGGAGCTGGGGGAGGGGGATGACCAGCACACAGACCCAGGGACCTGACGTGGGAGCAGCTTTAGGAGTGTGACTTGCTATAGGACAGAGGTCACAGGAGCATTGGTGCTGCAAGTGTTGGGGACCCCAGCTTGCCTTGATAAAGAAGTGGAGTTGTTAGAATTTACTTTCTGGCCCTTTTTTCTGAAGCCCTGATAGGTAAGAGAAGCTGGGTGAACAGTGGGCCTTAGCCTCCCGTGAAGAGGACATTTGGGGAGCGGGGACATCCTCCTAGGGTCCCTCAGCTTCACCACTTTTTTCCTACACAGAGGCCACCCCTGCCAGTCCCCCTAGGTGACAAGAAGTGTGTCTTCTCAGGGAAGAAATGAGGGTCTGTGAAGGACAGGGTAAGGAGCTGGCAGTGGTGCAGTCCTGTGATTTCCAGAACATTCCAACTCTGCTTTCTGGTTATCAGTCCCATAAGGTGACCACTGAAGGCCCTCTGGCCCTGCCATAGCCTCCTCACTCCCCTTCCTGCAGACCTGACACTCGTGATTTGGGGAAGACGAAGGTGCGCTGGATCTCCTCCAGGGCATTTGACTGTCCAGTAATCCCTGCAGAAGATGAGATGGAGGGCGTGGCTGGGGAGGGAACCCTGGCACAGGGAGGGAGAGGTGGGTGGGGTCCAGCAGGCTCCCAGGGAGGTGAGATGGAATTTTTGGTTGACTTCTTTGGTGATCCAGTAGCACAAGTCAGGATCAAGCTCCTTGCGATGTTCAGCATCCAGGCAGTGGGCTATCCCTGGGAAACACTCCCTCTACCTGGGCAAGGACAGACATGGAGATGAGCCTGAGTCACTGCCGGCTCAGCCCGGCCCTTCTGGGACTGGAAAGGGTAACAGGGGTTGTGGGTCCCCAGGCCTGATTGTACAGGGCGCTGTGGGACAGGGAGTTCACAAGAGGGTGTGTGCCAGGACTCAGGTGTGCTGTTCTTGGTCAGATCTGAGGCTCAACTGACTTCAGAGGGCAGGAGCAAGGGAGCCCCTTTGTCTACAGAAAACTGTGCAGGTGCACGCCAGAGATGGGCACTCCTGGGATCACGGCCTCAAGTCCCCTGAGCTAGCCCCCCGGTATTTCTGCTGCCACTGCTTAATCTCTGCCTGGTGCTGGGCATGGAGCAGAAGCTCCACCCCCAGCGGCTCTACTCCCCTCCTTCCCCACTATGTCCACATCAGCCCACCAGTGCCCTCCCCCAACCCACGACCACACCAGCTTCCCTCACCCCCTCCGTGCCAGCCAGCAGCCCCTCACCTGCCCCCTCCCGCAGCACCAGGCTGCCCGCCCCCTCCAGCCACTGGTAGCAGGGGAAGCGGAGCGGGGCGCCCCGCGGCGGCGCGAGCTGGAACCAGCGGCAGAACCAGGCGTCCGGGGCCAGCGGCCCAAGCGGGCGGAGCAGCGCCGGGGGCGCCTTGTGCACGCGCAGCGGCAGCACCGGGCTCACGTCCTGGGGGAGCGTCACCTCGAAGTCCTCCTCCTAGGGGCAGTGGGCAGAGGGAGAAGGCTCATGGGGGTGGAGGGGGACAGTAAGGAGGGGGCCAGGCCCGGCGGTGCGGGCACTCACCGCGCCCGGGCTGAAGTTCTTCCCGAAGTTGTCCCGCTGCAGGTCCCGCAAAGCTCGCTGACACGTTGTCCCAGGTCCTCTAGCCCAGGACCGAGCTGGTGGCTACGCGCACCCGGCACTCGCCCATGGCCTTTGGTCGAGGGGGTCTGGCGGTGCCGCAGAAGCAGAGGCAGGGGCGGGCTGGCTGGGGGCTTGCGGCTCAGCTGCGAGGGGGACTGAGAGTGGCTGGAACGGCGGCAGAAGGTGCTGGGAGACCTGTGTGCGCCTGGCTCAGGAGCCCTCGAGAGGACAAGTACCTCTACCCAGAGGCGCCCGGCCCAGCATCCCTCCCTCCAGAGGGCGGAGCGCAGGGGAGACTGGGAGAGGTTTCGGCTTGATCGACCTGGTGGATCCGCAGTCCTCGCCTCCACCCCGCAGTCGAACTTTAGCTCCTTTCGCCGTAGGCTTTGCGGTCGGTGCTTGCCTCCACCTCTCCGGATCTTAGGGCTCTGGGTCTGTTTTTGGCTCTGGGAAACACCCTGTCCCCTTCTCCAGATGGCTCGTGTTGGCTCCCCAAGAAGAGCACCGGGCGCCTCCTCTGCGTCTGCACTCTGTCCACTCCCTGCCCTGGAGGGCTTGTCCTGTAAATCAGTTGAGGAGGGGACACTGAGTCACCCCGTGTCCTCCCACTGCCAGCATGCCCCTCTCCATTTCTGCGTCTCCTGTCGCGGTCCCAGGCCTCAGCGTTTTCTCAGGTCGGTGGGGGTTGGAGTGGGGATGGGGGAGTCTGCCTCCCATCCTTCAGGGGTAGTGAGCGAAGGCATATGGGAAGTCCGCATGGGTAAGATGGGGCCCAGAGATCCCCAGGAGGCTGGAAGAGGACCCAGCACCGAGGAAAGAAAGGACTGGGGCTCTAGGCACCAGTCTGGGTTGGCATATGGGGCCCCTCCCTTCAGCCTGTCAAAGTATAATTTTCAAAATAATTAAAAACATGACTCTTGCAAATTAGAATGAACAAAAGTCGAAGATTTTATTTTATTCAGTCAGAAAGTGAGTTTGATTCCAAGAACAATTGAGAAGCTGAGTCTTTATAAAGACAATTTAATAAAGGAATGCTGGGATATGATTGCTGCGTTAGATATGAAACTAGTCAATGTGCTACAGGGCAATAAACTACAATCTTTGGGGTTATCTTTTTTAGTGAACAGAAATAATTCGCATCGCTCTTAAATTTTGATTGAGGCTTCCAAAGAGTTTTCCTCCAAAGCTACACTGTTACGTTGTTATACCAGAGCCCAGTTGCTTCAGACCCTTGGCAACTCTGAATACACTTCCCTAATGAGTAGGAAGATTAAAAATCTTTTCACCTGTTTATTACACATTTAGGTTTATTTTATGAACTGATTTTGTGAATTTCCTATTATATTCTTTGCCCTTTTCCTACTGGGTTATTCATTTGTAGAAGCTCTTTGTATATTTTGGATATTTAGCATTTATTGCAAATAATCTTTCCTGTTGGTTGTTTGCCTTTAATTTTTATGTCCCACAACCCTGGAAACCTTCTATGCTGTCTCTTCAAACCTTCAGCAGCAGGAGTTCATTGTCCCTGATCTGTGCTGTCTTAGAATCTTACATCTCTGTTTCTATTTCTTTCTTTTCTTTCTTTTTTTTTTTTTTTTTTTGAGCTAGGGTCTTGCTCTATCACCTAAGATAGAGTGGTGTCATCACCTCCAGAGTAGCTGGGACTACAGGCACATGCCTCCATGTCCAGTTAATTTTAAAATATTTTTGTAGAGATGAGGATCTTAATATGTTGCCCAGGCTGGTCTCAAACTCCTGGCCTCAAGCAATCCTCCTGCCTCAGCCTCCCAAAGTACTGGGATCACACGCATAAGCCACCACGCCTAGCCAGCTTCTATTCCTTTTGCTACTTCATATCCACACGCTTTTCCACCTCCACCCAGTCCTGGAATATTGGGCAGGGAGTAAGCTGGCTCCTGCCCCACTTCTAGGACTTTCCACTCTCTCCTCCTTTCTCTCTTCCCTTTCCTTGATCCCCTCATTTCCCAACTGCAAGACCTGGGATAGTAGAGGTGGGATCAGAGACGGTGAAGAGGAAGCTGGTCCTCCCCCTCTGGCTGGCTGATCCAGGATACTAGGGGTCTCCACAGCATGACTTTGGGGCCTGGATGCTCAATTCCTCATTGTCCATGAAGAAATCCCTACCCTAGTGCAAGGGGACCACCAACTAGGAGAGTTAACTGGACATCTCCTAGAGGTGAATGTTACCTGTAACAACTTTCTCTTCTCATGGCTGGTCAGCCAAGAGCCAAGGACTAGGGTGTGTGTGTGTGTGTGTGTGTGTGTGTGAGAGAGAGAGAGAGAGAGAGAGAGAGAGAGAGAGAGAGAGAGAGAGAGAGAGAGAAAGAGAGAGAGAGAGGGAGGAGTGGGGCGGGGAGCTCAGAGCACTCACAAACTCCTAGAGCTCGGGCAGTGGAGGTGGTTAGGTGTTAGCAAGGGTGGTTAGGGACTGATCGCTGGGAATTTCACTGCTGAGCTGCCTGGGAGTCTTCAGTTTCTCCAGGAGATGATAGTTGATCCCAAAGGACATACACTAAAACCAACACCTGTTTATTGACTGGGGCACAACTGCCCCCCAACTGACTAGTTCATCCACTCTTGCGTGCATGCAGCTGTCCACCCATCCATCCAATCATTCTTCCCATCACCCAACATTAAGCAAACACTTGCTGGGTCTCTCTCATGCATCAGTGCAGTGCTGGGTGCCAGGCAGATCAAGTTGAATGCGACCCAGCTCCTGCCTTCAAGTAGCTCATGGTCTAGTTGGGTACACATAGGTAAATGAAAATGGGCACCATTGGGTTTTAGGAATTATTTGTGTATTAATTCCTCCATTCAACATGAACTTACCAAGCACCTGCAGTGTACCACGCACTGTGGTGGGCAGCTGTGACCCTGTCCTCCTGAGCTTACAGTCCAGTGATAGAAGTCAGGACAGGGCTCATGTCATCTGGAACATGCCTCCAAGGTAGCTTCACAGCAGGGCTCACCAGCTCTTAACTGTCTCATCTTGGAAGGGACATACATCACTCCTCTCACAGGCCTTTGCCTAGAATTAGTCACATGCCTGGGAAATGCTAGGATGTACACGAGATATTCGAGGTATTCGGAGAGCACAGACTCTCCCATAGCAACTGGTGGTTTCTACCACTTTAAGTCAAACAGACTCTCCCTGATCGAGTTTGAACATGGAAGCAAATCATTCAAGGAAAAAAAAATGGTAGGAGCTTTATTATTCTCACAGCTGTGCCTGGGGACAGTCCATTGGTTCCTGTGCCCCAGTTTCCTAGAGCTTCCTGGGTTCCTGATCTTTCCTGACACTGCAGGGGTTAACTCTTTAATTCCTCCAGGCACTCAGTTTCTTTTCCAAACACTCCTTTATTGCTTAAGTTAGTGGGAATTGTTTTCTATTGATTGAAACCAAAGAAGTTTAACACATACACATGTCTAAACCACTCTTGGTACACTGAATCTCAGTGAGGAACTAGCAGTTCAAGTGCTGCCTGCGAGGCAAGCCTGCCCTTTCTGCAATACTTCCCATTTATTTTAATGGTTGTGTTTATGCAGTGATTGTATCTATATTGCATTTTGTCCACATTGTTTTATAAAAATTAGTGAAACTGAAAAACAAAAGCACTCAGACCTGCAATATGAGACAGAGATAGAAATCATTAGGTGAATTCAAAAGGACACATTTTTTTTTTAACTTTAATCGATTCTTACTGAATCTGAACCAGAAAAAAAGAAAAACAGAAATAAAGAATGCGTATGAAATGTTGGAATTCCATCACTGAAGGTGGACTCTAGCAGGCCAGGTATGATTAGTGACGTGATAATATTTTCTTTTTTTTCCTTGAGACATTGTCTCACTCTGTTGTCCCAGCTAGAGTGCAGTGGCGTCATCATAGCTCACAGCAACCTCAAACTCCTGGGCTCAAGCGATCCTCCTGCCCCAGCCTCCTGAGTAGCTAGGATACAGGCGTGTGCCACTGCACCCTGCTAATTTTTCTATTTTTAGTAGAGATGGGGTCTCGCTCTTGCTCAAGCTGTTCTTGAACTCCTGACCTCAAGCAATCTTCCCACCTTGGCCTCCCAGAGTGCTAGGATTACAGGCCTGAGCCACCATGCCTGGCTGTGATAATATTTTATAATTCTCTGGAAATAGAACCTACTTTATAATATACAAGTATATTTTGTATATTATACTTTGGGAGAAGCTTTTAAGAAAGCATACGTGGGTACTGCTGGCACTGACCTGGGTCCTCCTCCTGCCTGGCTTCCAGTGACCCTTTTCCAGTGTTTTGTTCATTTTAAAGGTGGGACAGTAGGTTATGACCAACCTCTTGGGCAGTTTTTAGGCTGAGCCACTTCTTGTTGGCCGCCCTTGAGTCAGGAGACCGTGAGGCCCAATCAGCGGTGGTCAGGGGCTCGTGGCAGGATTGCGGCTCCCCCCATGGTAATGGAACGAAAAACAAGACCAATTAGCAAAACCCTTAAGGGGGACTGTACAGACACTTTGAGGCTTGGAGTCTCCAAAAGGCTTGGTGGTACTGTCCTGAGATTCTGTTCTCAGTGGGTTTGTTGTTTCTCTGTTTTGATTTTGTTTTTCTGTTTTTTGTGTGTGCAAGGGGGTGAGGTACATGGGGCCTGGTTGTCCCAGGAAAGGCACACGGAGACCTGTGTTTCTGGGGGGTCCTTTTCTCTGGGTGCCAGTTAGCCTAGAGCAATGTGGTCAAGGGATGTATGTCACATGGGCCGTGTTCTCCCGGGATTTAGATGGAGACGCTGTTCTCGATGAGGGGAGGGTCCAGGTAGGTGTAGGGCAGCACCAGGCCCTGATTCCGCTCCCGGATGCCCCTCGAGATCTGGGCCAGGCGGCTCTGGAAGGCAGCGATGATCCGTCGCGGGGCCTCCTCCGTGAAGTGCTCATCTGAGTAGGTGCCCAGGGGCCTCTGGGGACCAACCACAAAGCTGGGTGAGTGGCTCTCTGAGGTCTTGCATGCCAGATTCTCTGTCCCCATCCTCTGAACAGCTATGATTTTCCTTAGCCGTCTGCAGCCTCAGCCCCTGCCCTGGGGGACCTGAAGCAGCCCCCAACTTCGTGCCCCTCCCCTTAAACAGGTCCTCTCCAAGTGATTATCTGTAGGAAGCTCTTGGGGAATAAAAGCTCAATTCAGAATTTCAAAGGAGCACAGTCACACGTTGCCTTTGTAGCTAAGGGGGACTCTCTGCATCATCTCGTTTGGCCATTTGACCTTCACTGTGACATGTCCAAGGCTCATGTGTCCCATTGGAAGGTCCAATGAGGTGAAGGGACCCGGGTACTTGATGGCAGGGTCAGGTCTGGGCCAGGAGCGTAAACAACACACCCTCACTTATCCCAGCCAGTCTGCCCTGCATCCCAGCCCCACACTCACTCGGTCTCCAGGCTCCTTGCTTAGCAACCAGAGGGCAATGACAACATCACATGTGGCATTGACTGGTGGGAGTGTGGCTATGAAGCCCTCAGGCCTTGCTTGGCCTTTGGAGGTGGGCGGTGGCAGTTGCATGGTGGGTGGCAGGTTGGGCATCCAAGCACAGGAGTCAAACTGAAGGCCGAGAGGGCAAAATGAGGCCAAGGAGCCAGGCCACCTCCACCCCCCACCCCAGCACTGACCTCTCCTCACCTGCCCTGCACTGACGGCAGAGTGCTTGGCTGAGCAGGTGAATATCACCATAGTGACATACTGCACCAGGGCTTCCCGGGTCTCCAGTGAAGAGGGCATACCTGTGGGGAGAGCTGGGCTGGGGACAGGGCTACCAGGGACCCGAGGACCAGGCTGCAGAGGCCTGAGGGTGGACCCCAAGGGCTAAAGTTCCCCTACCTGAGCTCTCCCGGCTTAGGAAGCCCTCAGAGAAGATCTCCCTCACCCAGGCCTGGAGCTCTCTGTCATCTCGGACAGACACATCACTCGGGTAGTAGATGCCAATCATTTCAGAGACAAAGCTGCAAGATGCACCCAGGTTCAGTCCCAGCTCTTTGAGGAGTGCCCCTGCCCAGGGCTGTGAACATCCGGCCCTCCTCATTGTCATGAGCCTCCCTGGATCCTCCACTCCTTTGCAGGCTTCCTGTATCCCTGACAAGCCCTCGGCCCCCTGGGGACAGCCCCCTCACCGCTCCACTGCATCCCAGATCTGCATCCCGTCATCCCGGTAGTAGTAGCCCGGGATGTCTTCAACTCCTCGGGTCCGGATGTCCTCGGGCAGACACAGGGCAGAATAGTTCAGCTGCTCCATGTTCCTCTGTATCAACTCAGAGAAGCCTCCAATGCCGAGGCCTGTGGACTGGGAGATAGGACTCCTGGGTACTGGAGACCTCACTCCAGAAGCAGGAGGTAGCACTGGTGCTGGGGACCCCAGAGTCTTCAAATTGAAGGAATGCCCACCCACTGCCTCCCCACGGTAGCTCTTACCCTGTCCACCACCTGCCCAGGTGAGATGAGCAGCTCTCGCGCGAGTGTGTTGATGTGCAGGGTATACCGTGTGTGCGGGACCAGCAGCTGTGTGGGGCAGGAATGGCAGAGCTGGGGGGGCGGGCTTGGGTCTTTCTAGCCCAAGACCTTTCCCCAGAGGCACCAGCCTGTAAGTCACTAGAGAAAAGATAACAGGGACAAGAGGGGCAGCCTGGGACAGGGGCAGCACTCCAGGGGCTGGGCTCCACCAGCATCTTGTTCTGTAACCCCAGGCACACAGCTTTCTCCCTCTGGGCAGCAGGTCATTTTGTCAAATGAAGGAGCTGATTGGGGTAAGCACTGCGAGGCTCTGGTATCCTCTGATTTCCTAACCTTGGGAAAGCACCACGGAAACCAGGGCCCGTGGGCCTGGCAATGTGGAACTGTCCCCGGAACCCACCTCTGGATGCCGGGCCCTGGGAGCTGCAGAGGGTTGGAAAGAATCAGCGGGATTGGAGAGCACAGAGTAGGGCCTGAGTCTGGGACCAGGAGATGGTCTAAGCAAAGTCAGAGACTCTGAGCAGCTCCAGGAGGGGAGACCCTGTCCTTCACAGAGCAGATGCCTCTGGTCTCTGGGGGGACATGAATCTGCACCATCTGAAGGCTTAGCAGGGCCGTGGGACCTACAAAGCCCATCCCAGAGCACATGGGTCCCCTCCCAGGGCTCCCCCCCAGGGCTTCCCCACCCGTGGAACTCTGTGCAGAAAACCTGTTGGTCCCTCAAAGCCATGTTCACACTTTGACATCTGCCAGCTTCAGGTCTCTCCTGTCCTAGGATTTGGGGTTCTAAGATGGCTGTTCATCCTGTCTGGCCTCCCTTAAGAAGGTGCTCTCTGGGCACGGCATGTGCCTCAGGGCCTGCCGGAAAGCGGCTCCCAGGGGAGTTGCGCAGGGAGACGCTGCTGAAGCGGACGAGGGCTCTGCCTCCCAGCCGGGAAGGGTGGGGCCAGCTGGGCAAAGGCTGCTTAGAACAGGCACCGAGGGGCAGGCCAAGGTGCAGGGACCTGGAGGCACAGTCCGGGCCACCTTACCAAGCCACTGACCTTGAAGAGCGGGTGGCAGTGGGGCAGCTGGCGCAGCATAGCCAGGGAGAAGACCTCGGGCAGCAGGTGCGAGTGCAGCAGGTGCGTGAGGGCCTCGTGGAAGGAGAACTCGGCGTTGCGCACCCAGGTCTTGGCCAGCAGCCAGTCCCACTTGTCGTCACTGGGCAGGAAGATGGGGCTGTTGGGCCCAGGAGTCTGGCTGAGCTGGGGAGAGGCAGCGGGGGAGATAGGCAGCCGTGAGTGTCTGCCAGCCATTCAGGCAGACCCTCCCCCCACCGCCCTGCCTCTGCCCAGCCGCAGACCTGGATGGCGAGGGGCAGCAGGGACCCACACCCTGGGCGCTGGTACAGCAGGGTCATCGGGGCTGCGGAGAACTGAGGCCGCCCATTAATGACATTGGTTTTGATGCCGGACAGGATGCCGTGATCCACCAAGAACAGCGAGCCCCTCTGCGGGAGAAAGAAGGGGAACCGTGGCTGTCAGTTGGCTTTCTAAAGGACAGGGGTGAGGTGGAAGGGAGAGAATTCAGGGCTGGGAGATGAGTGGGCTTGGCATGCAGCGCACAGTGTCTCTAACAAACGTGGGTGTACGCCACCCTCTCCTCTCTAGTAGGGGATGGGCCTGAAGGCACTGAGATGGCCTGGACCCCTGGGCCCCTCACCTCCAGCTCAGCCTGCAGATTGGTCCCAGGGCCCAGAACTGGGGCCACCATGGCATCAGTGACCGGGAAATTCTTTGGGAGATAACGACAGCGGTGGATCAGGACAGGGTTGAGGCCATTCAGGAACTGGGAGGCAAAGAAAGCGTCTTCCTGCCAGTGCTCAGACACGTACTCTGCAAGGGGTAGGGCATGTGGGGACTGGGTCACCCCAAGTCCCGCAGGTCTCGGCCTGACCTTCTCAGTGGTTTTCTTCTGGGTCCCTCATGGGCACCCTATACTTTTTTCAGGGTGACCTCCCCTGGCCCCTTGGCTTCAGTCACTGCCCTTTTACCAAACAGTACCTCTTAGCCCGCAGCCCACCGTCCCACCATCCACCTGATACCCCCTGGATGACTCACCGGCCTCAAATGCAACATGTCAGAGACCAGATGTAGGCCCTTCCTCCCATTGCCTGATCCCCTGGGGAATGGCAACTCCATCCACCCAGCTGCCTGGGGCAGAGCCTGGGGACCTCTCTTGGCAGCTCCCCGTCCCCCTGCAAATCCTACTGATGCTACACCCTGAGTACCTCCTGGCCCTCCTGTCCGCTCCACTCTATCGGCACTGCCTTGTTGAGGCCGCCATCCTCTGCTGACCACAGCCAGAGGCTCATGGCTGATCCTTCTGCTTCCACTCTCGCCCCAACAACCCACCCCACAGAGCACATCGCCATGTTATTCCCCAGCTGGCAACCAGTCAACAGCCCGGCCCTGCACTGAGGAAAGGCCCAAGTCCTGCCATGGCCCACACAGTCCTGCACCATCCGGGCCCCGTGCACCTCGCCTATGTCCTCCAAAGGCGTCTGATCCTTCTGTCTTCAGGGCCTTCACATTTGCTGTCCCCTGAGCCTGGAACCCTCTCTGCCCCAGTCCCCATCCTTGGCACTGTTAATGCCTGCTCAACTCTAAGGTCTCAGCATTTGCCACCCCCAGACTAGAGCAAGTCTCCTTTTACACATTCACTGGAACCAATGAGCATGTTTCACAAGTGAAACGAATCATTTCAGTCTCGTTAATATCCATGGGCTTGCTCAGCTGTAGGCCCTGTGAGTACAAGAACTGCGTCCACAGCCCCTAACCCGGTGTCTGATGTGTAGTAGTTCAACAAATGTCTGTTGGATTAGAAGGCAGTAGAAGGTCAGGGATCCCCTTGGTCAGTATTCTCTTTTGTCTCTGTGGAAGAAGTAAGGTGTAGCAAGGGACCGGGCCTGCCCAGGGTCACACAGTGAAGTGGAGCTCAGTTTTCCAAGATTCTTGACGGCCATGGTAGCTGATGCCCCAGGAAAGAGGTCGGGAGCCCTGGCCCAAGCTCCTCACCGGCTGCTGGGGTCGTCCGGAAGTTGAAGATTCTTCTCATCTCCTTCAGACTCCTCCAGAGCCCCTTGCGGTCCAGCAGCCCCTTGATTTTCAGCTCTGTGAACCTGCCAGGGATGTGAGGGGTGGGAAGGGGGCAGGAGACCCTGGGAGACCCTCCCCCGTCAGCCAGCCTTATGCCTCCTGGGATCTTGAACCAGCCTCTGGGACCTGAGGCAGTCACTGCCCCTAAGGTGGCCATTGCGCTGTGGGAATAGGTAGTGAGCAGGAGGCGGCGTCCCAGGTCAGGCTGTGTGACACATATCACTGAGGGACGGGGGAAGCAGGAGTCATAAAGTATCTGAGACCCAGGGGCAGGACGGGGCGGGCATTCTCACGCAGAGAGTCCTTGTAGGTAAAAGTTAGTGTTCTTGGCTGTGGAGTATTTGATGTTGAGGTCCAGGTCTTTGACGGTCACCTCATCAAGGCAGTGAGGCCACCCTGGGATGTAAGTCTTCCATCTGGGGGGTGGAGCAGGAAGATAGTCAGCAAGAGGCCTCAGGGAGCCCCTTGACGGGACAGAGGGAGTGGCAGGCCTTGGGGCCTTGGTAGGCATGTCATGGAGAGGCACTTCAGTGTCCACAAATTAGGGGTGCCACAGCAGTTTACTCTGCCCTGGCCTGAGGTATCTCAAAATCCTATTATCAAACAAGCAACACAGCCCAAGACCTTTGGATGAAATGGTAAAATCATGCCCCTGCAAACTGAAGACCACCCCCGCCCACCGGTCCTTTTCTCACTCATTCTTTGGTTCATTCAACAATTGCTTTTGGGTTTCAAAGAGCAATTTGCAATTAAAGCACACTGCCACCAGGTGGTGGCCAAATCCTGCTTCTCAGACTTTAATGTGTGTACCAAGAGATCTTGGTAAAATGCAGATTCTGGTTTCTAACAAGCCCCCAGGCATTGCTGGTGCCATGGATCTGAGACTTCACTTGAAGTACAGAGGGCCTAGAGAGTTGCAGCAGGGACGTCACAAACAACAGTAATGGCACCCATTTGTGTGAGGCCGCGCAGTTGACCAGCTGCATTCATAACCATTTTCTCATTCGTTCTTTCTAATAACCCAAATGAGATTGGTATTCTTAGTTCCTTTTGCAGAAGAAAATAAGAATCAAAGAGATTAAATGACTTGCTTAAGATCTCACAGCTCTTTTTGGCAGGGCCCTGGGTCTCCATGGCCACAGCAGATCTCAATATCTATTCCCTTTCCTGGAGCTGTTGCTCGCAGATTTGGTGTGATGGTTTTGCTGGGGGTGGAATTCATGACACATGTAGAATCACTAGGAACCAAATGAGCTTGTGGCTGTCCTGTCCCCAGAGACCAAGAGCAAAAGTCTGCAGCTCAGGCTTTAGACAGCAGCCAAACTGCCCAGAGTGATCTTTTGAAAATCTGCACCTGAGTAAGTTCCCAGCTTTGTGCCGAGGGAACCCTCCCGGCAGCCCCAGATCCTTCGCAGCAGCCTCCACCCTCTGCCACAGTGGCCTCCAAGGCCCAGCTCTCCCCTGTGACCTCCAATGCTGCTCCCAGAGCAGAGAAAGAGCCCCTGCCTCACCCCTTGCCCACCCTGGAGACTGAGTTTCCTGGGGCTTGAGTGGCGGTATTTCTGATTCTCCCCATATTTCCCAGAAAATACAATGATGTGTGAAAAAGTCCCATGGCAAGGAAGACACCAGCAAGGGTAAGGCATTTAGAGCAGCAGTTTTCCAACTTTAGTGGGCACCAGAGCCATCTGGAAGGCTTGTTAAAACAGAAAGTGCTGCTCCCCGCCCTTGATGTCTGATTTAGTAGGTTTGAGGGGGTCTGAGAATTTACATCTCTATCAAGTTCCTGGGTGATGCAGATGCAGCTGGTCCCAGGAGGACTCTTTGCTAAGAGAGGTGGCGCAGGAACTTTAGCCTGTGCCATGGCCAGCAGCACCCAAGCTGCCCCTCCTCCCTTGGTCAGCCCCTCCCCGCCATAGTAGCCCCCTCCTTACTGGTACATCTCCTGCCGGGCTTGCAGCTCCTCGTGGCGCTGTTGTTGGAGCACGGGGTGGTGGTCTGCCCAGGAGACCTTGGCTGTGGGAGGAGGGGAATAGGTGGGGAGAAGACCCCCACCTCTGGCCGCAGCTACTCTGCCCTCCACTACTGCTATCCCCTATCATTTCCTCCCCTTAAAGTACAGTTTCTCCCACATTAGGTTGCCACCTTCTCCTCCCCAAGACCCCACTAGCCCCCTTCCTCTGCCCCCTGTCCGGTGGCCACACCGGCTCACATCTCCACTCCACTTGCCCATCCCCCCAACACAGACCCCTGCCGCCTCCCGTGTCCCGCGTGCAGCCCCAGCCCGCCCGCTGCCCCTCACCTGCCCCCTCCCGCAGCACCAGGCTGCCCGCCCCCTCCAGCCACTGGTAGCAGGGGAAGCGGAGCGGGGCGCCCCGCGGCGGCGCGAGCTGGAACCAGCGGCAGAACCAGGCGTCCGGGGCCAGCGGCCCGAGCGGGCGGGGCAGCGCCGGGGGCGCCTTGTGCACGCGCAGCAGCAGCACCGGGCCCACGTCCTGGGGGAGCGTCACCTCGAAGTCCTCCTCCTAGTGGGAGCGGGGCGCGGGAGAGGTTCAGGACGCTGGTGGCCGGTGCCTCCTGCTCCCCCCTCCCCACACACCTCTCTCTCCCTGCGCTCTCCCCCCACGCACTCACAGCGCCGGCAGTGAACTCCTTGCCGAAATGGTCCAGGGGCAGTGCGGGGCTCTCTCCTCGGGTCCCCACGATAGTGACAGACACTTTGTCCCACGTACCGGCCCCGCAGGCCTTCCCAGTGGACACCCTCACCCTGAACTCGGCCATGGTGCCAGCCTGAGTCTGGCAGTCTACTGCGGGCGGGACTGCGGAGCAGGCAGCTCACCTTCGCGACACACCCGCCCAGCCCTGGCCCGCCGGCGACGGTGGTTGGAGCCCTATCGCCGCCCCCTGATTCAGCGCAGGGAGGGGCGGGCCAAGGGGCTGGAACATGGAACTGATGGATGCGGAAGGGGTGGGGGGTGTTGCCAACATTGGGACAGGGAGAGACGGGGAGTCCTGATGTTTGGGGAACAGAACCTTTCAGTGATGGTTCAGGCCAGAAAGCCAGAGTTGGGACCCAGCTGGGTTTGGGGGTACATTTGCACCCCTCCTTGTTTGTTTGCCTTTTTAGCCTTAGAAGCCTATGCAGAACCACCTCCTCTCTTTCCACAACTCTTCTTGGACTACATCCATTATTTTCTTTTTTTCTTTTTCTTTTTTTTTTTTTTTGAGACAGAGTCTCATTCTGTCACCCAGGCTAGAGTCTAGTGGCATCATCATAGCTCACAGCAACCTCAAACTCCTGGGCTCAAGCAATCCTCCTGCCTCAGCCTCCCAAGTAGCTGGGACTACAGGTGTGAGCCATCACTCCCTGCTAATTTTTTGCTTCTCTTTTTAGTTGCCAGCTATTTTTTTTCTATTTTTAGAAATAGCCTCTTGCTCAGGCTGAGCTCAAGCGATCCTCCCACCTCTGCCTCCCAGAGTGCTAGGATTACAGGGGTGAGCCACTGTGCCCAGCCTATTTTATTTCTTTCAACTAATTTTCAGAACCAACTCTGTCCCAGGCACTATGTTAGATGCTGTGAATACATGCCCAGGAAAGACCCAGTCTTTGCCCTCGTGGAGATTAAAAAATCAAATGTTGGAGAAAATAAATAAGTAAACAGCACATAATATAATTCCAGATGATGACGAGTGCTATAAAGGAAATAAAACAGACTGATGTGAGGGAGTGAGAAGTAGAGGCGGGGAGGAAGGCCCCAAGAGGCTCAGAGCAGGTGACATGTGCCCTGAGATTTGAGAAAGGGCTCATGTGGGAAAGAGAGTTTTGTGCAGAGGGAACAGTCCCTGCAAAGGCCCTGAAGTTAGGAAGAGCTTCCTTATCTTGTTAGAGGAGGGAAAGACAGGAGTGAGGGAGGGAGAGAGAGAGAGAGTTGTCAAGGGGAGGTTATAGATTTTAGATTTAGGGGAATAACAGATTTAAGTTTTCCAGTCTGGAAATGCTAAGTTTGAGGTGCCCATTTGACATCCAGGTGGAGAAACTACATGTAGGCATAGAGCTCAGAGATGGAGGGTGTGCCCCTGGGAGCCACCAGCACACAGATGTGTCTAGGCCACATGGCGGTGGCAATCACTAAGCGAGAACATGCTGTAGGTGGACAAGAGAAGAGGGAGCAAGCTGTGTCCTGAGGTCCTGTGATATTTGGAAGTCATGCAAAGGAGATAGAAGCAGCAAAGATCAGTCAGTGAGGCAGGAGAACCAGGAGAGGGTGTTTCATGAAAGCCAAGAAGACATTGGCCACTTGTATTACCTGTTGCAAAGAGGCTGGACAAGAGGGAGACAGAGAAATTGCTGAATCCATCAATAAGGAGATCTTTGAGTTTGTGCTGCCAACTGATGAGCATGACCAACCCACTTCTGTGTAACTGCACGCAGCAGGATGCCACTGTTGCTCTGGCGACCTGCCCAGAACAGTTTCAGTGGTGTGATAGGCGGGTGGAAACCAGATTGCAGTGGATTGGAGAATGCCTGGGGACAGAATTCCAGCTAAACATGCACGGATGCCTTCCCCTCTGTCCTCTTGAAGCCTCACTAAAATACCAGCCTTAAAGCATAAACCTACAAGGACAAGAAAATGAGTATGGAGATGACAGCAACGATTTAACAAGACAGGAGAAAGCTGAAAGCCCAGAAGTAGGTCAATTCCCACCTCAAAACACCCAAAAGTCACAGGAATTGGGAGACAGACACCTCTGAGAGTGGGGCACAGTTGACACTGAAAACAGGATGCCATCTGATGAAAGTTTTTGTTTGGTGCAGTTAGGCACCCCTCCACCTCCGTACACTTCTGCACCTCACACAACCAGAGAGAATCCCTCCCCAGCCTCACAGATATCATGGAATTTATTTTCTAGAGAAATTGAACCAGAGGGATCTAGGCCTGGGGACAATAGCTAGAGCTGAGAATGGACACCACACTTAAAACAGGAGGATCAAGTGAGAGTGCATGTTGAACAGTGCGATGTGCTCGCTTCGGCAGCACATATACTAAAAATTGGTACAGTAGGCGTCCCAACTGCCCCCCTTGTATGGCTCCAGATGTGATGGCAGCCGCATGTGTACCACCCCCACCCCCATGCAAAACTGGGGAATTTCTCTCTAGAGGGACTTACCAGCCCAAGTATCATTTGGGGATCCTCCAGTGAAGTGGCCCTGCCAAACTAAGGCCACCATTTGCAAGCCCTGCTCACATGGTTTCCATTCAGCTTTTTCTTGTCCCACTTTTTTTTTTTTTTTTGAGTCAAAGTCTTGTTCTGTCACCCCAGGTAGAGTGCAGTGGCATCATCGTAGCTCACTGCAGTCTCAAACTCCTAACCTCAAGCAATCCTCCCGCCTCTGCTTCTCAGAGTGCTAGGATTACCAGCACCTCACTCTTAAAGATGCACGGATGGCATCTTCAGGGATGCTCGGATCTTCATGGAAGGCTTCTACCGAAAGGACAAAGACCAAAACAAACAAACTTGATGGAAACAGACAATGCAGGGAACAGAAGAAAACTTTAAAGAAGCTGTCATTTATATCCTCAGAGAGAGGAGAGCATATGGCTATTGAAAATATTGTTTCTGGGTAAAAAGTTTGGATTTTGTAAACCATTCAATTTTTTTTTAAATTGTGGTAAAGGTACATAACATAAAATTGACCATCTTGACCATTTTCAAGTGTACAATTCAGTGGCATTAAATACATCCACATTATCATGCAACCATCACTACCATCCACCTGCAGAATTTTTTTTATCATCCCAAACTGAGATTCTGTGTCCATTAAGCAGTAACCACTCATTTCCCCTTTCCTGGTGCCTGGTAACCCTTCTACTTTCTGTCTCTCTGAATTTGACTGTACTAGTGAAATCATATAATATTTGTTCTTTTGTGTTTGGCTCATTTCACTTAGCTTAATATTTTCAAGGTTCATTAATGTTGTAGCATGTGTCTGAATTTCCTTCTTTTTTAAGGATAATAATATTCCACTGAGTGGATATACCACATTTTGCATATATACTCATCTGTCATGGGACCTTTGGGGTTGCTTCCACCTTTTGGCTATTGTGAATAATGCTGCTATGAATGTAGGTGTACAAATATCTGTTCCAGTCCCTAATTTCAATTCTTTGAGGTATATACCTAGCGGTAGAATTGCTAGATCATATGGCACTGTATGCTTCATTTTTTGATGAACCGCCATACTGTCTTCCACAATGGCTGCACCATTTTACATTCCTACCCAGCAATACAGGAGGGTTCTAGTTTGTTCATATCCTCACCTGCACTTGTTATTTTTTTGTTTATTTGATAATAGCCATTCTAGCGGGCACGAAGTGGTATCTCATTGTAGTCTGGATCTGCATTTCCCTAATGGTTGCTAGTGTTGAGCATCTTTTCACGTGCTTGTTGGCCATTTGTATATCATCTTTGGAGCAATGGCTGTTAATGTCCTTTGCCCAAACCATCCATTCTTTTTTTTTTTTTTCTGAGACAGAGTCTCACTCTGTTGCCCAGGCTAGAGTGCTATGGCGTCAGCCTAGCTCACAGCAACCTCAAACTCCTGGGCTCAAGCGATCCTCCTGCCTCAGCCTCCCAAGTAGCTGGGACTACAGGCATGCACCACCATGCCCGGCTAATTTTTTCTATATATTTTTAGTTATCCAAATAATTTCTTTCTATTTTTAGTAGAGACGGGGGTCTCACTCTTGCTGAGGCTGGTCTCGAACTCCTGACCTTGAGCGATCCACCCGCCTCGGCCTCCCAGAATGCTAGGATTACAGGCATGAGCCACCGCGCCTGGCCCATCCATTCTTAATTATTATCCATTGCTAAGTCAAATTTTAGATTTATGATGTGAATTATATGCACATTTCCAAACATGTTAAATATGTTCTATTTATAGATCACTTTCATAATACAAACGAATATTACACAAATTCATGTGCCCAAAAGCAGTGAGTCTAGGAAATGGTAGACATGCTTTATTGCTTCCCCATCCTAAAATACAACCTGGCATTCCCTTTCCCTGCTATTTTTCTCTTTATTTTCACTTTTATACATTTAAATGAATCTATTTTAAGGAAACTTTATATCACTACTGTAAATTGAAAATTAATTTCACTTCCCATAATAGAAGGTAACAATAAAGTGAATGTAATGAAAACTAGTATTTGGTTCAATTCTAGATAGTTTCTTTTGCCTGCAACCTGCTCCTTGTTGCAGAGGAAGGTTATGAAGTGTTACAGGGGTGCTGGAAACATATCAACACCAAACTGACAATTTCTCCCTGAGAAAGAGAATTGATTTGTGATTCTATGTTAATCAAACCTGTGACCCTGCACCTCCAAGGGTTTGTCCTAGAGCAGGATTCCTCAAGGTGTGGCAAGCAGACCACTGGCATCAGACCTACTTGGCTGCTTGTTAAAAATGCCAGTTGCTTGGCCGGGTGCGGTGGCTCACGCCTGTAATCCTAGCACTCTGGGAGGCTGAGGCAGTAGGATCATTTGAGCTCAGGAGATCGAGACCACCCTGAGCAAGAACGAGACACCATCTCTACTAAAAATAGAAAAAATTAGCCGGGTGTGGTGGCACACACCTGTAGCTACTCAGGAGGCTGAGGCAGGAGGATTGCTTGAGCCCAGGAGTTTGAGGTTGCTGACGCCACCGCACTCTAGCCCAGGTGACAGGGCAAGACTCTGTCTTAAAAAAAAAAAAAAAAAAAAAAAGCCAGTTCCGCAGCCCTACCTAACACCAGTGAGGCAGACTCCCTGGAAGCTTTGCTGGGGAATATACTGGGCACAGTACAGTGATTCATCTGACTTGCAGCCCTGCAGTCCATGATGATCTCAGATAGATTGAATGGGAGCTGTCCTCCAAACTGTCAAGATATAGATGAAGAAATCAGAGCCCTGACTGGGGAAGGGACTTGATTTTTTTTTTTTTTCCAGACAGGGTCTTGCTCTGTTTCCCCAGCCAGAGTGAAGTGGCATCATCATAGCTCACTGCAACCTCAAACTCTTGGGCTCAAGTGATCCTTCCACCTCAGCCTCCCAAGCAGCTAGGACTACAGGCGTGTGTCACCATGTCCGGCTAATTTTTCTATTTTTTGTAGAGATGATGTTTCACTATGTTGCTTGGGCTGGTCTTGAACTCCTGGCCTCGAGCGATCGATCCTCCTACCTAAACCTCCCAAAGCTCTAGGATTATAGGCGTGATCCACGGAGCCCAATCTTGATGTTTAAAAATGCCAATCAAATCATGTGCACCCCTGATTTGAACCCCTGCATGATTTGTCTCCTGCCTACCTTTCTTTTTTCTTCCTTTCTTCTTTTCTGCCTTCTTTTTTTCTTTCTTTTAAATTCTAAAATTCTGATCAAATCTATAGATGCATATGATCTAAGGAGTCAAATAGTTCTACAAATCGCTCACCAACAACAGCTGCTACCTGCTCCATTTCTGCCATTTCCCTCTCATCAAAGACAATAACTTTCATTCTTTTAGTTGCTAATCTAAACTGTGACATTTCAAAATAGCATGCATGTATTGTTCATTTAAGGCTGTTCAGCTTTAGGCAAATATTGTCTTCCCACTGTGGAAGACAGGATTTTATTCTCTTTCCTAGTCTTGCTCCCCATCGGCAAACCTTTCTCATCTCCCGTCCTCCTAATATAGTTTCATTCAAACTGTAAGCAAACTGGCGCTCGGTGTTTACATGATTTCGGTTATGAACATGCTATTCATAGGAGAGCTTTATAGTATATTGTAATTATTTTTTTCCTTCCCTACAAAACCTTTTGTTGTCTCTCTAGATAATAATTATACATTTATTATTATAAGCCTAGTTTTCTATGTATTTTTCATTAATTTAACCAAAACCTTCACCACTTGTCCAGATGTCTTCTCAGTATGTTCAGAAACATCCAATTCTCAATCGGCTCTGTCTTCTTGCAGGAGTCTCTCCCGGGCCTTCTCTAGTCAGCACTGTTACATAGCTTGTTACTTAGCTGTCATCCTGGGCTCTGGCTTCATTGTCATCCTTTCACATTCCTTTTAGGTCTCAGTTGTGCTGGAGCTTTGGTTTCTTGGATCTTTTTTGTTCTTTCTTGGCTTACTTCATGAGCATGTCCTTCCGTGGTTATGTAAGAGAGGGAAGGTGGGAGGAAGGAGAAGTTTTAAAGATCTTGCATGTCTGGAAATGCCTATTTTCTATCTAGACACTTGAACAATGGTTCAAAAATCACTTTTGTTTGGGATTCTGAAAGTACTGCTCCACTGGAAGCAGTGCTGCTATAAAGAAGCCTAAAGCCGTTTGGATTCCTGAATCTTTTCCAATGACCTGATATAGGATCCTCTTTTTGCCCTTGACTTTCATAATTCCACAGTGATGTGCCATGGTGTGGTCTGCTTTTATTAACTGCGCAGTGCTCTCAGGGGGTCCTTTCAATCTTGACACTCATGTCCCTCAGTATTGGGAAGATGTCTTGAATTATTTCATTGATTATTTCCTTCTCTTCGTTTTATCTGTTGTCTCTTTTTTGAACTCCTGTGGTTCAGATGTTGGATCTCCCAGTCTGGTTCTCCCATTTTCTATTCTTCATCCCATTGGTTTTTCATTTTATTTTCATTCTCATGTTCCATCACTTTGCTTTTTGCTCTATTTCGTAGTAGATTTCCTTAACTTTCACTTCTGATTTTTCTATTGAGTTATTTTCATTTTTCCTATCATGTTTGTAATTTCAACAACATTTTTTGTTCCGTACATACATTTTGAATAGTATCCTATTCATATTTCACCGTTGCAATATTTTCTCTTCTTTCTCTGAGGATATTAATGATAGGATATTTTGGATTTTTGTTCATTTGTGACATTTGTGGTATATGTTTATTTCAGTTATCGGTTGCTGCAGAATAAACTGCTCCAAATTATAGTGACTTAAAACACCAAGAACTGTGTATTTACTGATGATCTTATGCTTTGGGCAGGGCTCCATATAATGTCAGCTGGGGTCCCTCACACAGTTAAATTCACCTAGGAGATAGGCTGGCCCTGGAACATCCAAGAATGTTTCCACTCACATGTCTGGAGTGGCTGGGGGCTGCCTGGGTCTTTCTCTCTCAGTGTGGCCTCTTGTCATTCAAAAATCCTACCTGAACTTCTCTACATGATGCCCGGATCCCAAGAGGCCTCTTACAGCCTAGGCCAGGAGCTGGGACAGTGTCACTTTTGATGCATTCTGTTGGTCAAAGCAAGCCACAGACCAGCTCAGAGTCTATGTGGGAGGGGAAACGGATTCAACCCTCTTGAGGGGAGGACATGTTTAATCTACCACAACACCTTTTTTAAAAAATCCCTTTATTGCCATTTGAATGGGGCTGGGGATGGGGAGCAGAAGTCACTGTGTTAAATCTTCCAGTTTTACCCAGAATAACTTAGAAGACCAACCTGTCATATTTCTCCATTTCTAATCCCCCACTGGTTCCATCCACAGTCCTATTCTAACACTTTTTACTGTTTTCTACACATTTCTACTGAAGCTGGGAGTACCTTGAAGGAGGTAAAAGTTAAGTTCTCTTTTCTGAATTTTGTGGAAAATCATAAGATAAAATGCAAAAAGAGGTGGGCCCTTGTAAAATGTTTTCATTCATTTTTATTTTATTTTTTTGCATCCATCTTATTTGTTTTTTTTTTAAGACTTGCAAAACTATAAAAAGAAATAGTGAACAGAAGGTAGGAAAGTGGAAGCAGTGAGGGTGGAATACTCTTTTGATAAGCTGTGCTGTGAAGGGGCGCAGAGAACTGGGGCCGCAACAGGGGCTCTGGGATCTAGGAAGGTTTCTTTCGTGATGAGCCATTCTTCTGACAGTAAGAATTCTTACAGTACTTCTCAATCCTGGCTTCACATTCGAACTGCTAGGGGCATTTGAAAACGCAATGGCCGGTTCTTCCCCACACTCTGGGTATTGGATCCAGGTATCAGTATTTGTCAAAGCTTCCCAGATGGCTCATTTCACCAGGCCCTCAGCTTAGGGCACCTTCCTACCACTTGGAGGGACACCTGGCTTCGGGATTTTGCCTTCTCATCCCCACCAGGCACCAGACGGTGGAGGCGATGGGCCGGGAGGGCTGAGCAGGGCTGGACTGACCCTTGAACCTGGCTAAGCTTTCAAGGCTCCCCCCCAGAGGGCCAGGAATGGGGTGGGTGTTGGGCCAGGCTCTGAGGTGTGGGGGATCCCCATGTCCCTGGAAATTCTGTGGAGGGATGGCGAACTGTGCATCTCAGGTTGGAGTGGGGCTCGTGCCCCAAGGCGGCCCGGAGACTTCTCAGTCTAGGGGGGAGACAGGAGCGGGAGTGGAGAGCAGCTCCGAGGGGCCTTCCCCCCCCCCTCAGCCCTGCACTCCCGTGCTGTGAAACTGGAGAAGAAACCGGAGCAAAATCCTGAGGAGTCCCAGGACATCAAAGCTCTGCAGAGAGAACTCGAGCAGTTTGCCGAGCTCCTGGAGCCGAATAGGACCCCCCTGGGTTATGTCCAGGCCGGTGGGGCTCACCCTGGGGGTCTCTTTGGGAAGGTATTCGGCCAAACAGCCACCTGCCGTTTTGGGCTCCGCAGCTCAGGCTTGAGAACAGTGTAAGCTGCGGCCCCTGCTGCAGTCGTGCAGGGAGGAAGCTGACAACAACGGGAATCTTCAGGAGACGCGCAGAGCGGAGACCCTGGCGCAGGCCGAAAGAGAGAGAATGAGTGTCGAAAGAGAGAGAATGAGTGTCGAGAACCGAGTGAGAGGCAACCTGGAGAGCTTGTTCCTGCAGGGCCAGAAACCCACACTGCGGCAGCTTAGCCACGTGGCCCCGCGGTCTGGGCTGCAAAAGGCTGTGGTCCGAGTGTGGGTCTGTAACTGGCGCCAAAGGACAAGGGATCAAGCAGTGACTATTCACAACGGGAGGAGTTTGAGGCTGCTGGGTCTTCTTTCTCAGGGGGCTCAGTGTCCGTTCACTGGCCCCAGGCCCCCATGTTGGTACCCCAGGCTATGGGAGCCCTCACTTCACCACTACTCCTGATCCCTTTCCCCAAGGGGGAAGACTTTGGCTCCCTCTCTGTCACCGCTGGGCTCTCCCATGCATTCAAATTGAGGCACCTACCCTTGTAGGAATGGCGGACAGGGAAAGGGGAGAAGCTAGGGGTGGAGAACATGGAAGTCGTACCGGGGTTTTGGGATTAAGTTCTCCAATCACTAAAGAAGGAACTGGGAACACAAAGGGTAGGGGCGAGGAGTTTTGAGGGAGCTGGCTGGAAGGAAGGTGAAGTTCAATGATGCTCTTGATTTTCATCCTCACATCACTCATCACTTTCTTAAATAAAGTGATGGGACACAGTAAAAAAAATAAGATAAAAAATAAGCTTCCCGGATGATGTCAATGTGCAGCCACCATTGAGAACCACCTGAAGCGTGTTTATGTGTTCTTGGAAATGAGGGAGGGAAGTTGACATAGGAAGGAGAAGAGTCCATTTCAGAAGTGAAAACCTGAGAAGGTGAAAAGGGCAGTACCCAGAGGGTGGGGACACTAGGGACAAGTAGGACTCAACAAGTTCAAGCAACAGAAAATTCTAACTGGAACTGACTTTTGCAACACAGTTGCCTTTCATAACTGAAGTATCAGGGAGTGTGACGGACACAATTACCCATTCTAATAGCCATTCTGCCTTCTTCTTTCCTTATCAACCAAGATTTGGTTCAGGGCAGGAAGGTGGCCAGCCCCAGGTGCTTAATAATGTTTGGTCTAGGCTGAGTGTGACAATTCTATCCTCTGCTTCCCCAACTTTGTGGTTACAAATACAGCTGTCCCCAAGATGGCCAAGGGCCTGATGTCTTTCTGTCTCTTCTCTTTGCCTTCTGCAGAGTTGGCTCCATCCATGGTCCTACCCAGTGCTGTTGTTCTGGAGGTGGTTCCAGACTTCACATCCCCATGCCACACTAACCAGGAGAAAAAAATGGAGGTTTTTTTCTGACAGCACCTATGGAAGAGTGTTGACATTTCTCTTTTCCAAAACCCTGGCAAATGTCTTCTACTCTTGTCATTTTTCATTGATCTATGTGGGTTACACTATGATCCCTGAACTGAACAATGTGGCCAGGAGCATGGAGTACACTGCGTGGCTTAAGCCTACCATGGTGTATGCTTGGACTTGGGGATGGGGTCAGTCCCACTGAAATCACATGACTGAGAATGGGAATGGGAGGTTTCCTAAAGGAAATGTGAGGGTTGGTGCCAGGAGGAGGGAGACAAAGACTAGTCAGCAAATCACTCTCACAGCAGAGCAGGAACACTCCAGCAGCACAGGGAGCATCTTCCATCATCACAGACAGGAGGCTGGGGCAGATGGGTACAGTCACAGAAAGGTCTATAGGCTGCGGGGGAGGGATGATGTGAGAGCTCCTTCCTGGTTAATTCACTTTGTCAGTGAAACATGGACAAGCTCATTCATCAGCTGAGAGGATCTGGGAACTCTCCTGGGTTAGGTCCTGTGCTGGCTGCTGGGGACAAAAGGATAAGCAAGACAAAGTCCTTGCTCTCCAGCAGCTCCTGATTTGATGGAAAGAACCACAGTCCAAGGGAGCATAAAGGAAGGTGTGTGGATGACAGCACTCATCCCCCTTATTCTGGCAACAATATCCCCGTTTTCCTGCAGAGAAGAACCCCTTCCTCATTTCCAGCCCACGTGGTTACGGTGGAGCTGACTTCAATCTCGGGCTCCGGAAGTGGGCACGTGATCCAGTTCTGCCCAAACAGTTTGGGGCAGAGTTTGAGTATTGATTCAGGGATGAATAAGTGGCCTTGTCCGGGCCCCTAAGAATCAGTCCTGGGATTTTTTTTTTTTCTGTTGTTAAAATTATTTTTTAAAAGCCTTTCATTTCTTAGAAGTTGCTAAGATGATATAAGCAAGCCTTGAGACTGTCACTGGCTATTTCTGTCACCATTTCAGGAGAGCCCACCTGAGAATGAAGACAGCATAAAGGAAGCATAGCTGAGTAGTACAGAGAGATATAACGTGTGAGCACCTGGACGCAGCCACGCCTGAAGCAAGGCTACACTTGGGTTTTTTTTTCATTACATGAACCAAATATTTCCTTTAAAAGAAAATTGAATCCCTTTGATTCAGAAGAATCCTGATTAGTACAGGGGTCCCTCTCAGGCAGACAAGGGAGTGGAACATGTCACAGAAAGCTTCCTACAAGGAAGGACACTCACGCTGAGTTTTGTAGATGAGCAAGTATTAGTCAGATGGAGGTGAGGAAAGTACTCTCTCTCTTTTTTTTTTTTTTTTTTTTAGACAGAGTCTCACTGTGTTGCCCGGGCTAGAGTGTCGTGACATCATCCTAGCTCACAGCAACCTCAAACTCTTGGGCTCAAGCAATCCTTCTGCCTCAGCCTCCCGAGTAGCTGGGACTACAGGCATGTGTCACCATGCCCGGCTAATCTTTTCTGTATAGTTTTAGTTGTCCAATTAATTTTTTTCTATTTTTAGTAGAGACGGGATCTCGCTCTTGCTCAGGCTGGTTTCAAACTCCTGAGCTCAAACAAT
>CAUYSK010019840.1:0-14713 GCA_963575035.1 Avahi laniger | reverse complement strand
ATCACTTATCTCCAGTGAGACTGGCCTTTATCAAAGTTTCAAAACAATAAATGTTGGCGTGGATGCGGAGAGATAGGAACTCATGCACTGTTGGTGGGATTGCAAACTAGTGCAACCTCTGTGGAAAGCAATATGGAGATACCTTAAAGAGATACAAGCAGAAGTACCATTCGATCCAGCAATCCTATTACTGGGCATCTACCCAAAAGAGCAAATGGTACTATATAAGAAAGACACCTGCACCCGAATGTTTATAGCAGCACAATTCACAATTGCAAAGATATGGAAACAACCCAAGTGTCCATCAATACATGAGTGGATTAATAAACTGTGGTATATGTATACCATGGAGTACTATTCAGCTTTAAGAAACAATGGTGACATAGCACCTCTTATATACTCCTGGAAAGGGCTGGAACACATTTTACTAAGCGAGGTATCCCAAGAATGGAAAAACAAGCACCACATGTACTCACCATCAAATTGGTATTAACTGATCAACACATAAGTGCATATATAAGAATAACATCTATCGGATGTTGGGCAGGAGGGAGGGGGGAGGAGGGAGGAGGGGACGGGTATATGCATACACAAAGAGTGCAATGCGCACCACGCAATAGGATGGACATATTTGAAACTTGGACTGAGGGGGGGAGGGGAGACAAGGGCAACACACGTAACCTAAACATCTGTACCCCCATATTATGCTGAAATAAAAAAAAATACACGTCCAAAAAAAATAATAATAAAATAAAATATTTGTGGTCCTTACTGTGTTATAATGCTGATGAGCATGGAATTTCTTTAATGTTAGTATTGCATTACAAAGCAAGCAAATCATCTTATCTTTAGCAGAAACAAGATAATATTGCAATTCCCAATCTTCATTAAAAAAATCTGTTTTCTTCCTTCCTTCAGTGTTCGTTTGGTCTTCTTTCACATGATGGGCTGTTAAGCAGACAGAATTAAAAAATACTGTCTAGCTGTGCAACTATTCACAAATTCCACTTCAGACGGAAACACAGTGCACCGTTGTCAAAAGCTGATAACAGACTAGTGTTATCTAGTTATCTGGACCCTCATAAACTCTTGCCAACAAGCCTCATGTAGTAGTGATGCCAGTCAGGTGGGGGAAGTTAGAACTAAAACATGAATATAGCAGTCATCAGTTTAGCCCTTATGGCTTACTAATGTTATAATTGTGCTGGTCAAGCAGGGAGAATTATTTCATCAAAACATTTTTATTCTTTGCTATTTTAAATATGTTCATTTAAAAAATAAAATAAGGATATATAAAATGAACAAAAATGTATAAATAAAAATAAAAGATTTTTTTCTGTAACATTTGGATTCAGTTCAAAGGCCACACTTAAGGACCTAGAAGGCCACATGTGGCCTTAAGGCCCAGATTCCTCAATCCTGATCTAAGAACTGTTAAAACAAAGAGGAGACATGATGACTAAATATAATGTGGTATCCTGAATGAGATTCTGGAACGTCCAAAAGGACATTAGAGAAAAACTAAGGAAATACAAAGTACAGATTCTAGTTAATGACAACATATCAAAATAAATTAATTAACTGTGACACATATGCCATACTAATGTAAGATGTTAACAATAAGGGAAATTGGGTGTGGGATTCTATAGGAATTGTACTATCTTCAAATTTTTTGGTAAAGATAAAAGTATTTTAAAATAAAAACCTTATTTTTAAAAAAGTACTATTACCCTATGATCCAGGAATTGCACTTCTAGGCATATATTGAAAAGATTTGATATCACAGCCTTGAAGGGACATTTGTACACTCATGTTCTTAGTAGCATTATTCACAATAGCCAAAATATGGCAGCAACTCAAGTGTCCACTGCTGGATGAAGAGATAAGCAAAATGTGGTATGCATATTGGAGTATTATTCAGCCTTAGAAAGAAAGAAAACTCTGACACATGCTCCAACATGGATGACATTTGAGGACATCATGCTAAGTGAAATAAGCCAGTCACAAAAAAACAAATATTGTATGATTCCACTTTTATAAAATATCTAGAGTAATAAAATTCATAGAAACAGAAAGTAGAATGGTGGTTACCAGAGGTTGTGGGGAGGGAGAAATGGAGATTGTTGTTTAATTGGTATGAAGCTTCAATTTTGCAAGACAAAAATTTCTGGAGATTGGATGCACAACAATGTTCAAATACTTAACAATACCAGCTATATGCTTAAAAATGATCATGGTGATAACTTTCATGTTATATGTATTTTACCATAATTTTAAAAAGAAGTGCTGTTAAAAATTAGCATTTTCAATCCATTAGCTTGATAAAGTTGGTACCACATAGATATATTATTTTTTTCCTTTTCAGTTTGTGATTCTCAGTACTCCATTTGAGGGTTAGTTACCCAGTGATATCAGACAGTAGAGAGGTTAAAAGAATAGGATAATTAATATAATATTATCCAAAATATTTGCAACCAATGGTCATCCAAAAGCCTATATAAAAATTACCTGGAAACCAGCAGGATAGAATGGATGCTCACAAGAACTCAGAGTTTGAAGGGGAGGAAAAATGGATTGACAGCATTTTTGGTTGTTTTAGTCTAATGTAAAAACTTTCCTGAGCAGAAGCCACAGTGATAATTATGTATAATTATTTGGGTTGATATATTTTATTTCTTCTTTAGAAGCAAAACAAACATCCTGTTATACACACTCCACATTTCTTCCATTAAAAGCCTACAACGCAATGACAGAGAGTAGGGGAATATTTTCTATTGGAATGTTTCTAGTACTGCCTGGAGTTATTAATGGGGTTTTAAGGAGATGGAATTAATATTTGTGCCATAAGTGATTATTTCAATTATATAGCAGGATTAAATGGCAGGTCCAGCCAATTGAGATTCGTCTCTGTTTTGAACCCCCTTTCCTTTTTTTCCCTTTTAGAGTCAGTGTGTCTTGAAATCCAAATATATTACAGTCTAATTTCTTTGGTGTTTTTTTTGTCCGTTTGTTTGTTTATTTTTTTGAAGTTGAAAACTCTTTAGAACATCACATTTCCAAAAGGAAGCTGTAACACTTGGGAATGTGATCACAGATACCTTCTAGGGTCCTAATCTGAATTTAGTGTTAAACAAAAGAAGTGAGTTTTTACTTTTGCAATTCTTCAGGGAGAGTAATAACTGTATATTTGGTATTTTATTGTATGTGATCTTCCTTGAATCCCAGAGCAACCTGGAGAGATAGGCAGGATCAATATTATCATGCCCACTTTATAAGCAAGGGTCTGTCATTTACCTACAGGAAATGAGAGGACTCCTCAAAATCAGCAACTGATAAATGGATAAGTTGGATCTAGAACTAAGTTCAGTGCTTCTGCATTGATATTATGCTGCTCTTAGGACTTTTACTGGCTCACTTGTAAGCTATGACAAATGTGAGAAACAAAGGAGAGAGACACTAATCAAATTATTTGAAAATCAATGTAAAAGAGTGGCTAACATAGTGCTGTTGATTTTTTGGGGAAAAAAAGGATTGTATTTGACAGTCTTAGTGAAATATTCCTACCACATATAATTCTTGGGTTTTATACAGTTACTAATAGAAGTTTAGTTACTGTACCAATGCGAACCACCTATGGAGGATAGATTGGAAGGGGGATGCCTCAGCCCAGGGAGACTAGTGAGAGATGTCATAGTCTCTGTAGGAATGCATGGGTCAGAGGAAGGTATGGCTGGAGAGGGTTAATGTAGATGGTGCCTGTGCAACTGGAGATGGGAGGAAGAGTGAGCTGATGAACATTATGAGCCTGGAATAGATAGAATTTGGTGGTTTATTAGAAAGGAAGAGGGGAGGAAGACAGCAAATAGCACTGACCCCTGAATACACAACATAAAAGTAGACCTTTTCTGTGAATAACCTTAGAAAATTTAAACAGCATATACGAGCAGAGAAATATTGACATCAGTGGCCCCACACAGGAGAAAAAGGGACGAATGATCTCCATAAAATGAAAAAAATTGCCTCTCTCATCTTCAACATCCAAGCATTTACCATGTGTCTGCTGACATACATAAACTGCCTGAGTGAAAGGGGGCTTGTTTTACCCTATGATGGGTTTTAGCCACCTCCGTCAGAAGTACATATGCAAATAAAAATAACTAGATTGTTTTCTAGTTATTGAAAACTAATAACCAGTTTTAAAATGAGTCTTAATATATACATACTTAAAAGAATATGAGCAGAAAAAAGCATGAAACCTCTTGCTGCTTAGGCATTACATGTGGATTGGGTATTTTGGGGTTCATTTTTCTCTCCAAGCATTTCAATCACTATATCATGTGACTGAGGAAAACAACGTCCTTGTTCCTTGGCATTGGAATTAAAAGATGAACTGTGGAAGGGATATGTTGCTTTTTAAATCACACATTTGAGAAAGGCTGTCACTCACCTAGTTAATCTCTTTTTAATGGAAATTTGAAACTCTGAAGAAAAATATGTATCTTGCTATATTGTTGATTTTACTATTTAGTAAGAATGTCTATGACTGTTCATGTTACATAGTTTAAGAGCAAAATGAAAGAAAGATTGCTTTAGAGTACAAATGATGCATTTGAGCAGTGAAAAAAATAATAAAAAGAAACGCACTCCTTATTCATAAGGGACTATGGAGCTGCTTACTCAAGAAAATTAGTCCTTTTCCTGCTATCAATCAGAGAAATAGAAAAGGAAAAAAATTGAGAGGAGGAATGAAAAAGTAACAATGAGCATTGTTTAAAAATTGTATGGCATTTGGTCACTAACTTAGATGTTTTTTGCCCAAGGAACCACTTGTTCTTTCCTGTAAGAGAGAAGATATTTATCTTTTTTTTTTTTTTTTTGCCTTTTGTTTCCTTCAGGGGACATGGTATACTGAAAAGGCACTCCATCAAGAGAAATCTGGGGGAAGGAGGAATCCATAAAATCATTGAGGCAACACAGGAGCAGAAAAGATAGAAGTAAGTATACTTTTTGTTCCGTTGATCCTGGAACATATGGAATAACATATTGAGAATGTCCCTGAAAATGTCTTTGTTGCTATAAAGCCAGAGGATGAAAAGAAAAGATAAGGTGGGATGTCTTCATTTTAGAAAACAAATCAATATAGTTTAACCAAAGTTTGACGGAATCTATTGTTCATGTCAAATTACTGATACACCTTTTGAGATATACCTTTTCATCCCATATCTGCCAGGGATCCGCGATTAGTAAAGACTAAGCTTGGTTTGCTATTTCCATTCTTAGCTGTGCCTATTCAAATTGTTCTCAGTAGAGGCAGCTAGCCTCTCAGAATAAAATTTAAAATTGACAGCCTTTAAAACAGAGGAGGAATTTATACTATTACCTATTAGATCTTATAAATTGACTACTTTTCTCATTACTACTCTCCTCAAAGACCACAGTAATAGATTTATAATCAATACATACAAGTAAATATTCTTGATGACATTGGTGGACATAAACCTCAAATTAATACTTTTTTGAGAAATGGGTTTCTGTTTGCTCGTGATATTGATCTTTTTTAAGGATGGATATCTGTGTATACTCATGTTCACCTACAAAAATGACATATGCTTTGAAAATTGAGGACACATTCATGTTGCAATCTTATGTGTATTTCTCAAAAATTCTGTCAGTTTGGTGGAATTTGTATTTGAAGGCACTCCAATCTTTAGTATTGCATTCTCCTACCTAGACTAAGAGCCTTGCTTCCCCACTGCAGATTAGATGATAGATCAGGAAAACTAAGTGTGAACCACAGCCTGTGAGAAGTCTGCAACATTCCTCCTACTCTCAGGTTCCTATGAGAACATGGCTTCAAGGGAACAGGAAAGAGTGGAAGACATTACATTTGGTTTAGGCTTATTGCCTGGGATTCTCAAAATCAGTATGCAACTCTCCTATTAAAAACTGATTTCATATAGACATTGACAATGGGTTCATTTTCATGTCTCGTGAGAGCATTTTTACTTTAATGTCAAATTTTAAATTTACGTCAATATGTCTAGAAATAAATTTAAGAATAATAGGCCTTAATTGAAATATACCTTTTATTATGAAATACTTTCACATAAATAATTTTCAGAAATATTTATATTTCTATGTAAACCACCAGAATCTCCATGCTAGGAAAAAAAAATAATAAAGAGAATTTTAAAAATTAATTTTGTATTTAAGGAAAATTAAACTAACTAAAATAATTTATTGGGTCTATATTGTACACTCAGTATACAGTGATATATAAACATAATCTTATTTAATTCTCATGATAACTCTGTAAGGAAGGTAAGGAAGGCATGGTTATTCCCTGTGATACACATGTACCTTCCCAAATGCACACATTTAGCTAGTGGGTAGTGAAGTTAGGATTTGAGCCTAATTCTGTGTGATGTGTAAGCCTATGTCCTTGATCGGCTTGGATAGAAAGGTTTGGAAGGAGCTAAAATACTGTCTGTTTCAGTGAGTAAAGTATGTTGTTTTCATCATGTATTTATAATCAGTTAAAAATATATCCTTTTAAGGAACACATTATCCCTTTATCCTACAAACTCTATTAAAGAAATAAAATATTTTTTGATTTATTTAATAAAAAACACAATACCCCAAGAAAATGCCAAAATAAAAAACACTAATAAAAGTAGCACAAAAATATCCCTCAAATCATTGAAATACTAGCTAAAGGAATGTAGGAATCAACAAAATAGAATAATACAACACATGGTGTTTTATTCTAGGAACGTGAAAGCGGTTCAATAGTGGGAAATTTCTTAAAATAATTTCATAGTCATAGACTGAATAATAAAACTCCTATATTTTTTACTTCCAAATAGATTTCAGGTGACATTTGATAAAATGTGATTATATTTCTTTTAAGAAAATACAATTACAGGCCGGACGCGATGGCTCATGCCTGTAATCCTAGCACTCTGGGAGGCCAAAGCAGGAGGATCACTCAAGGTCAAGAGTTCGAGACCAGCCTGAGCAATAGCGAGACCAGTCTCTACTAAAAATAGAAAGAAATTACCTGAACAATTAAAAATATATCTATAGAAAAAATTAGCCGGGCATGGTGGCACGTGCCTGTGGTCCCAGCTACTCGGGAGGCGGAGGCAAAAGGACTACTTGAGCCCAGGAGTTGGAGGTTGCTGTGAGTGAGGCTGACGCCACGGCACTCTTGCCCGGGTGATAGAGCAAGAGTCTGTCTCAAAAAAAAAAAAAAAAAAAAGAAAAAAAAAAGAAAATACAATTACATACAATGTAGTAATTTAGGAATAGAGAGATATCATTAAGGTGTAAAAAACTTCAGTCAATGACAAGGGAGAACAACCCCATAGCTAAGCATAGTGCCTTCCAACTCAAGGAAACAGAGAGTAGCTTATTTGTACTCACAAGTACCATCTACCGTCTCAGAGATTAAGCGGGGGTACCTAATCACTACACACTGTTGGGAAGAAGTGAAGAGGTAACCCAAAAGGCTCATCAAACCTTCTGGAACACCCCGTAAGAAACACAGAACCAGCATGTCCAAGAATCGATCTTCAAGGACCAGGAGACAGGCCCACAAGTTAGGCCTAGCAACCCCAGGTCTCGACCAAGAGACCAGATGAGAAAGAATCAGTGAAAGAACTCCAGAAACATGAAAAATCAGAGAGAAAGGACACCCCCAAAAGAAAACAATAAATCCTTACCAATGGACACCAAACAAACCAAAAAGATTGAAATGACAAATGAAAAATTTCAAATATGGATTGTAAGGAAGCTCAATGAAATACAAGAGAAAATATAAACACAAAATAAAGAAACCACATAAACAATGCAGGAAATGAATGAAATATAAACTGAAGAAATCAAATTATTAACAGAAAATCAAACAGAACTTTTGGAAATGAAAAATTCTTTCAAGGAAGTACAAAACACTGTGGAAAGTCGTAAGCATAGGCTAGAACAGGCAGAAGAAAGAATCTTAGAGCTTGAAGACAACACCTTTGAGTTAAACAAGTCAGTCAAAGAGAAAGAACTGACAAATAAGAGAATGAAAAAAGCCTACAAGAAATATGGGATTATGTAAAGAGGCCTAACATAAGAATCATAGACATCCCTGAGGGCAAAGAAGAAAATACACAAAGGTTGGAAAATCTATTTGAGGGAATAATTGAAGAAAATTTCCCTGGCCTGGATAAAAATCTAGATATTCAGGTGCAAGAAGCTCAAAGAACTCCTGGGAGATTAATTGCAAAGAGGCAATCATCATGACACATAGTCATCAGACTGGACAAAGGAAATATGAAAGAGTCACTCCTACAAGGTAAAAGCATCAGTAATTTTATAAAGGAAAACCTGTCAGACTAACTGCAGATTTCCCAACTGAGACCTTATAAGCCAGAAGGGATTCGGGCCCCATTCTCAGTCTTCTCAAACAAAATAATGGCCAGCCTATAATTTTGTACCCTGTAAAACTAAATTTGTTATATGAGGGAGAAATAAAGATTTTCTCAGACAAGCAAACACTGAGGGAATTTATGAAGTCCAGACCTACCCTGCAGGAAGTACTCGAACCTGTGTTATACATGAATTAACACAATAGATACCCATCAGTGTAAAATCACCCAAAAAGTAAAGGTCATAGCCCAGATACCACGATGGCTCAAGAGGTAAAACAAAGCAACAAAGTTTTGCTCAACAGGATAAACAGAAATCCACCCCATTTATCAATTCTTTCAGTAAATGTGAATGGCTTGATATTTCAACTCAAGAGACATAGGCTGGCTGAATGGATAAGAAAATGCAAGCCAAGTATCCACTGCCTTCAGGAAACACATCTAAGCCGCAAAGACTCATTCAGACTCAAGGTGAAGGGATGGAAATTAATATTCCATTCAAATAGAAATCAAAGGAAAGCTGGTATAACCATTCTCATCTCAGATAACATGGACTTCAAATCAACAAAAGTAAAGAAAGACAAAGATGGTCATTATATAATGGTAAAGGGACCAATCCAACAAGAAGACGTAACAATCAGATATAAGCCTAGGCAAAGAATTTATGAAAAGCCCAAATGCAATCTCAGCAACAAGAAAAATAAATAAATGGGGCCTGATTAAATTACAAAGCTTCTGCATAGCCAAGAAAACAATCAATAGAGCAAATAGACAACCTACAGAATGGGAGAAAATATTTGCATATTATACATCTAATAAAGGGCTAATAACCTGAATCTACAAAGAACTCACGCAAATCAGTAAGAAAATATCAAACAACACCATTAAAAAGTGTGCAAAAGGCATGAACAGAAGCTTTCCAAAAGCAGATAGACTAATGGCTAATAAACAAGAAAAAATACTCAGTCTCTCTAATTATCAGGGAAATGCTAATCAAAACCACAATGAGGTATCACCTAACTCCAGTGAGAATTGCTCTTATCAAAAAGTTCCAAAACAACAGATGCTGACGTGGATGCTGAGAGAAAAGAACACTTATATACTGTTCGTGGGACTGCAAACTAATACAACTTCTGTGGAAAGTAGTATGGAGATACCTCAAAGAACTGAAGTAGATCTATCGTTTAATCCCATTATTGTGTATTTACTCAAAGGAAAAAAAGTCATTTTTTCAAAAGACACTTGTACTCAAATGTTTATTGCAGCACAGTTGACAATGGCAAGGATGTGGAATCAACCCAAATGTCCATCAATACATGAGTGGAGTATACAATGTGGTATATGTATACCATGGAGTACTACTCAACCATAAAAAAATGGTGAACTAATACCTTTTGTAAGAACATGGATGGAACTGAAGACCATTCTTCTAAGCAAAGTATCACAAGAATGGAAAACATGTATTCACTATTAAATTGGAACTAATTGATTAACACTCATGTGCACATAGGGTAGTAAAACTCAACAGAAATCAAGCAGGTGTCAGGGGAGAGGGGGGATGGGTAAATTCATATTTAACAGGTTCAATGCACATTATTTGTATGATGGACACATTTATAACTTTGACACAGTCTGTACAAAAGCAATTCATGTAACCAAACCCTTGTACCCTCATCATATTCTGAAATTATAAATAAATAAATGAATAAATAAATAAATCATAAAGTGAAGTAAAAAAAAGAAAACAGAAGAACCCTAGAGGCTTACTACATGACAAATTTCATTCTAACCAATGCAATACATTTTTTAAAAGAAAAATATTTTCTGAGTTTTTATTATATATGTTAGAAACTATTTTAAATGCTTTATAAATATTATTGTTATTCTCATTTTACAAATAGGAAGCTGAGGCCAAGAGAAGCTAAGTAACTTGGCCAAGGTCACACACCTCGTAAGTGGCAGATCTGAATTAGAACTCAAATGGTTTTAAATCTTTAATCTTAGTAAATACTATGTTGTGCTGCCTCTCAAAGGTTATAATTATTAGAAAAAAGGTGACATCTTTGTTCTTAAAATATATATATATTAACTAAAAATATCAAGGAAATCAACCTAAAGAATCATTAGAGTAACAGACTTCAGTTAACTGGTCATACAAAAGATACATGTGTATAAATCAATTGATCTTTTCATAACAGCAACAAATAGAAAATACAATGAAAAATCTGATTTATAATATCAATTAAATAACAATCATATATCTATAATAAACCATATAAGATATATGCAAGACTTAGATGAAGAAAATATTTTATCGAGGAACACAAAATAAGATTAGCAGTGATGTATGTTTATATTGCATTCTTGGATGAGAATAATAAATGTTGGACAGATGTTACCTTCTCTAAATTAATTTATAAAGTTAATACAATTTCAATTAAAACCCCAAACAGATTTTTGGGGACAACTTGGCAAAATGAAAGTTCATCTGAAAGAATGGACAGTGTGGGAAAAGCAAATTTTTGGGAAAAAAAAGAATAACAAAGGAACTTTGCTATTTCTAACTATTAAGATCTATTATAAGATTACAATTATTAAAATAGTATGGCACTTTTATTAAAACAGAAATTTAGAGGAGCTAAATCAGTTTGAAAAATCTCCAAGAAAAATCAAAGCATATAAAAGTAATGGATAATAAAAACAGCATTTCATGTTGATGGAGAAAGTACTGACTGTTCAATGAGCAGAACAGAAAAAAATGGCTAATGTTAGAAAAAAATGTAAAGTCAGATCTTTTATTCATAAAATGATCTTTTATTCATAAAATATTTAAATATAAGATTGATAAAAGAAGAAAAATAATGAGGCATAACTGGAGGAAAATAGATTGGTGAATAATTTTATATTCTTGTCTAACATGATATCAAAAGCAGAAACCATAATTAAAGATTGATAGACTTGATTGTAGATATATTAAAACTTCTGTACATACAAACAGAAAAGAGACTCACTCAAACAGCATGAACCTAATAATGTGTTTGAAAATCATTTTTTCTTGATATTTTCTGGGGGAACAGAATTAATAAATCAGTAAATTCTGACTAACATTACACTGTGTAACTGTTGTTTAACGGCTTAGAAAGCAGAGACCATTCCGAGATATTACTAGTTTGGTATTATACCCCTTGCAGGCACAAAACATCATAGAAAATTTTGTGGGATTAAAATATGTCTTCGCTAAAAATAAAGATGGATTTCTAGAAAAGAACAAATAATACCATGGAATGTAGGATTGTTCCCCCTAAAAAGGTCAACTAAATTTGGGTTATAGTATCAAAGAGTATAAGGGATTTTAACTAGACAGTTTTATAATTCTTTCATGTACCAGGGCATTTTATTTCAGAAGAAGTTATTTGCAACCTCCATGAGTAATGTCTGAATTTTTATAACATGTTATCTTTAATATAAATGAAATAAGTCCAGTTTTCTGTCTTCCATAATGCAGTGGATAATTGCAGAGGAGAGATATGATGATAAAATTTGGAGAAAAAAATGTTTCCTGTTTTATTGTAGAGTGTGATTGCAGAAAAGATTGTTTTCTTTATCTCCCTCCAGAGTAGCTTTGCTCTTTCAATTCTTGAGCCCCAGAGCAAGCGTGAAAGGAAAATTTATAATGACAATGAACTAGAAAATATTTTTTAAAGTTTTTAATTCAGGTAAAATATCCTAGTTTATACCAGCCTGTCCTATAACCATCAATTCACGCTAATAAAATAGCAGTTTTCTATCCTGGGCTCCATTAGTATAATTGCTGGACTCTGAAGAGTAACCAGTGGGCCCACGAACCTCCTTGCCTTTCTGCTCACATCAGCCCTTCTCCATGTCCCTGGTCAAGGCACCGATTCCTGGCCACTGCTCTTCCTCCTGAGGGCACTCACTTTGCTTTGTGCCTTACTGCTAGCAGTCTCTCAGCTGACAGGGACCACCCCTCCCCTCACCTGTGTTGCCCTTTTGTTTTTAAGCTCAAATTGCCTAAACTTCTGCATTCACCCTTCCCCTGCTTTCTCACCCTGATCATTGTCCTTCGATCAAGTTTGTTACTTCAGCTCTCTTTAGCCATCAACCCTGAAGTTTATTCCCTCTCTGACACAAAGACTGGGGTTGTTAATAAATGACTTTCTTCCAGGCAGATCTTGGTCCTGGAGTTTGGCCAACAGCCATCATCAGTGTCCTTTCTATAAGGACTTTTAGGTATTCATCAAGTTATATTCCTGGCAGATTCATCCTGCTGGCTCAGGAGACATGCCTGGAAATGTCTGAATCTAAAAAAAGAATACAGTATAGACACTAGCTCTAATACCCCTGCCAAACATTGGCTTTTAAACATGTATCTTTATTTGTTCATAGATTTATACACTTAGTACATAGATTTTTGACCACCCTCAGAAAAAGGTTGGAAGTAGCCAAGGAACTGTATATGTTTTCTTCTTCTTATGGGTAATAAAAACAAAAGAGAGGCTTAGCCTGATAGTAAGACTGGCTGATAGTTTCCTTTGGGGAGGTGCTAGAGATGATGTGCTAACTTTCTTCAATTATGTAAAAAATATCATGTCAAAAAAGAAATCTGTGTAATTGAGAAGACAAAACCAGATTGAGTGGAATAGAATCAGGAGAATCAACCTTTTTGCTTAATCAGAGGATAGGCTATCTGCAATTATAATGAGCTACCTCTGACAGCTGAGGTGGTTCTGGAAGCTCGGTACCTCTAGGAATGAATGTGGCACAAAGATCCACATGTGGGATGGTGAGGGGTTGGAGGTGGGTAATTAACTCATCTCCAAAGACAAAAGTTGCAACATCTGGTATTGAAATCATTGACGTGGGAAGGGCTCCCCTGAAGACAATTCAATGTGGAACTACAAGGCTGCTTTTGAGTCAAGCCCACCAGCCTTGTCGCTTAACTCTTAGATCTTGGCCAAATCTCTCATCTCTGGGCCTTAGTTCCTACATCAGAGAAATGGGGATAGTAAAAGTATATGTTTCACAGGATTGTGGTAATAATTGAATAGAATAATGAGTAAAGGAACCAATTCAAAATGTTGGGATACAGTGGACACTTGATAAATGGTACTATTATTACAGGGAACTATAGTCTC
The DNA here is from genome assembly GCA_963575035.1 of Avahi laniger. NCBI lineage: Eukaryota > Metazoa > Chordata > Mammalia > Primates > Indriidae > Avahi > Avahi laniger. The sequence goes on along the minus strand of CAUYSK010019840.1, from coordinate 1,143 downwards.
ATCTTGGGAAACACTTGGACTGCCTTATACAATCCAGAAGGTTAAAAATGATACCCACTAATGTAGGGCATCCCTCTCTTCCTATCTGGGATTTGTAAAAATCTACAGTGAGAAATAGTAAACATATGCAACGTTAGAAAACCTACCAGGCCAATTGTTCCATTTTGTTAGAATTTGCTTATTATTTGTCTGTTCTTAGTTGCCAGAAACATTTTTTAATTCATTCTCTACCTCTTTGTATTATGCTAAGGGGCCTATATCGTCAACCTCAGTTTGTTATATCAAAAGAGACGTGTTATGACTTGTTCAAAAATACCTGCTCGTGCATGTGGATGAATTCCAAAGTTGCTAGGGTTTTGCTCTATCTGTGTCACAATCAATTCCTATTTTTCAGTCATGTTGGAATCAACCATTAAATAATGTGAAATAGCTATTAAGAAGTCAAAAAGAACTCAGGTGGTTGACCTGCAGCCGGATTATGCCAATATGAGACAAATAAAGCAATTTGTGATTGCCTGTAACAGCGTTAACTCAACGGACTATGGTTCACTTCGACTATGCTCACCAGCTGCAATAAATGAGCTACTTCAATACTTTGTGCTCACTTTTCCAGGCCTATCTTTGATTAGCTCCACCTTCTTTTTCTCTCCACAGTCCATATTCCATTTTTTGTTTGCATAATTTATATATTAAGATATAAACAATGCAGACAACAAAGAATAAAATCAACTCCTACCTCCCAGAATTGACTCATTTCATTTTTTAATATTTGCTTAAAGTCCTCCTTTTCTAATTAATTTTTTAATTTTAGAATATTATGGGGATAAAAACACTTTGGTTACATATATTGCCTTTGCACTGCCCGAGTCAGAGCTAGAAGCATGTCCATCCCCCAGATAGTATGCACCACACCCATTAGGTATGAATTTACCCATGTTCTCCAGCCCCCTCCTACCTGGCCAACATCTGAAGAATGTTTCTTCCATATGTGTACATAAATGTTGATCGATTAGCATCAATTTAGTCGTTAGTACATGTGATGCTTGTTTTTCTGTTTTTGTGATATGTCACTTAAAAAATGGGCTCCAGCTCCATTCAGGACAATACAAGAGATATTAATTCATCACTATTTTTTATGGCTGA
>CAUYSK010019838.1:0-47799 GCA_963575035.1 Avahi laniger | reverse complement strand
CCCTAAGTGAAGTATCTCAAGAATGGATAAACAGACACCATATGTACTCTACAATGAACTGGAACTAACCGATGAACACACATGTGCAGAGGCAAGAAAAACTCCCTGGAAATCAAGCGGGGGAGGGGGAGAGGGAGGGGGAAGAGAGGAGGGGGAAAAACCTACCTAATGGGTACAATGCTTTTGTTCCTCTAGGATAGAGGCTGTTTTTTTTGTTGTTTTGTTTCATTTTTGTATTTCGAGTGCCTGCAGCAACACAGGCACTCAATAAACAGGCAGTGATCGAGTGGTCGGGCCATTCGATGACTGTGATAAATGCTACTGTGTCACTCATCAATAACCTTAATGTTACCCCACCCTAGGCAACACCAGCCACCGTTGATTTAATATTTATCGCATGTCAGTGCCGACTGCTTGTCATACATCAGCTCATTCAATCCTTTTAGCATCCTGTGCAGTGGGTAGTATGTTTTTTATTATTTCAAAATATTAGGCTGGGCACGGTGGCTCACGCCTATAATTTTAGCACTCTGGGAGGCTGAGGCGGGAGGATCACTTGAGTCCAGCAGTTGGAGGTTGCAGTGAGCTCTGATGATGCCAGTGCACTCTACCCAGGTAACAGTGAGACTCTGTCTCAAAAAATAAAAAATTAAGGGGTACAAATGTTTTTGTTATATGGATCACTTTTGTAACGCTTGAGTCATGGCTGTAAGTGTGCCCATCACCCAAATAGTGTTCATTGTACCCATTAGGTAGGTTTTTTTCCCCTCCTCTTCTCCCCCTCCCTCTCCTTCTCCCCCTCTCCCCTTCTCGATTTCCAAGGAGGTTTTCTTCCCTCTGCACATGTGGGCTCATCGGTTAGTTCCAATTCATTGAAGAGTATATATGGTGTCTGTTTATCCATTCTTGAGATACTTCACTTAGGGTAATGGTCTCCAATTCCTTCCAAATAGCTGCAAAAGGCATCAATTCATCCTTTTTATGGCTAAGTAGTACTCCATGGTACTACTACTGCACATTTTGTTAATCCACTCATGAACTGATGGGCATTTGGGTTATTTCCACATCTTTGCAATTTGTGAATTGTGCTGCAATAAACATTTGAGTGCAGGTGTCTTTTTGATAAATGATTTCTTTTCCTTTGAGTAATACCTGGGAGTGGGATTACTATATTAAATGGTTGGTCTAATTTTAGTTCTTTACTGTGTGTAGTATTTTTAGTTCTACCTCATACATGAGAAACTGAGGCTCAAAATATTAACTAATTCGTCCAATGTCCCACAGCCGGAAAATGGCAGAGCCAGTGTTAAATCCAGAAAACTTTTCCAGAGCTCATGCTTGCAAATATGGTGGTGTTCTCAACTGACTTTGGGGCAAATTTCCCCAAAGCCTCTGAGGTTAGTGGTTCATTATCTTCTCACCATGTACTTACAACTATACTTTGCAGGCATCACCTTAAATGGTCAAAAACTAAGAAAACCACCAACTATTAGGAGAGCTAGAGCCCTGGTATCTACACTTTAGGATTTCACAGGCCAGAAAAAAAATTCTTAAAGTAAGAGTGAGAGATACAGGGTTGCCAACTTTCTGTTTTGCTACTAAGCACAACCCCTCCCGGGTACCAATCAACTATCCCCATCATTTCCTACAAGGAAAAAAAATGGCTGTGAAAAAAGTACAAGGGACATAAGTTTAGAATAAAGAATAGTTGCTGGCATTGCATGTGTTTTCTTACATATATTGGTCATTTTATTCTATTTTTCTCATTTTTTCAGTAGATTGGCATTTTGTCTTCATTGATCTCAATAAAGTAGAAAGTGATAGGGAAACCATACTCATGGACTGTTCTGTCCATTAAAAGTCAGGAAAAACTTAACACTTACAGGAAGAACAAAGGTGAGCATGCAGGCCAGGCCACAGCAGCCTCGAGAGGGTGCTGGCTGGGCCTCAGGGGGAGCATCCCAACTCAGGCAGGCCAGGAAGAATGGGATGGATATGAATCTAGCCCCAAGGCCTACAGGCATGGGGAGGCTGGGTGGGGCCATTGCATCGTGGGCCAGCATCAATGCCAAGGTGAGTGCGAACAGGAGAAGCTGCCAAAGGTCTGAAGTCAGTCTAAGGCCCTGATGCCAGGGCAGCTACAGCCACTAATTCAGTAATGGCTCTTCCTCCCTCGTCATCTGGGCTATCATCATGCTCTTCCCTTCCTCCTCATTAGAATTCAAAGATTAATTTGACATCTGTCATCTACTATTTCTTGTGAATGATTTAGGGCCAGGAGAGAGCTGGCAGGGGTTACTGGAGGCCCAGGAGCTACTGGAGTCAGAGGCTGTAAGTACAGATAAAAGGAAAAGGGGAGTTAGTTCGCAAAGACCTTACCTTACTAGGAGGTGGTCCATGGTCATCCAAGTAAGTGGAGTTTCCTAGAAAATAAAAAAAGAAGAAAAAAATTGAGGAATCAATTTTTTAAACCCCAAATGAACTTAGTGCAAAGTCACTGAAAAAAATAAACATTCTCATTACAGTATTTCTATTCAGACAACAGTACCAAAGAAGAACAGGTAATTAATCATCAGTTTGGCTGGAGTCTGCTGATATTACCATTTATGGTTAATAGTTTCAGCAAGTACAAACATTCTACACACATGGGTATGTCTGTACACACATATACACAAACAGAAACACACACCGTTATTCCTCGCCCAGTATCTGTTGAGTTTACCCCCTAGACCATTGGTTCTCAAACGTTAGTGTGACTCAGAATTACTCGAACTAACCCAGACTAACCAGCCCCAATCCCAGAGTTTGGATTCAGTAGCTCTGAGAATTTGCGTTTCTAACCAGTTCCCAGGTGATGCAGCGGCTGGTCCTGGAATCACACTTTGAGAAACCCTACACTCTGTTTCTCCAGCTTGTCTTAAACCTGTCCATTTACCTTCTCTTTTTCAGCCTAGTTTGCTTCTGAAGTGTGACTTGTTTTCACTAAAAGCCATTTCCTAGCATGTGTGTTTTCAGAGTGCATGGTTATTGTTTCCTGATGAAAAGATTCAGAGGGGTTTGAAAGGGAATTGAAGTTTACTGAGTTCCTTTTATTTACCAGGTACTCTGTCAAGTGTTTGTGGGTATTCATTCATCTAATGCACATATCAGAGGTGGGTTAGAACTGTCCCCATTTTGCAGAGGAGGGCACAGAAGCCTGGGGAAACTCAGCAACTTACTCTCAGTTACACGGCTATTAAACTTCAGAGAGGAGAGAAGACTGGTTTGTCCAGAGCATGTCCAGGCATCTGCCCATCTGGATGGCTACTCAGAGTCCTGCCATCCTGGGCCTCTGCGCTGCCCAGGCCCTGTGCCCATGACCATCTGGGGATATTTCATCACCTAGGGGTGTCAATGATGCAGTCAGGATAATCCAGAGGCTCCTGTCCAAGTGGGGTAACTCTGGTGAGTCTATGGAAATTGTCTTCGCCCAAAAAGTAAAGATGACCAGACTTGCTAATGGAACAAAAAGTAGAAAATACTGGAAACATAAGAATACTTACAGAGAACAGTGGCTCAAGAAATGACATCAATGTCTTAGTTGGAGTGGATGAAAGGTGCTTTTGACAGCAGAGAGCAAAAGTGACTTAAGAAATTGGAATACAAGGGGGAAGCAGAGCTTAGGCAAGGGACAGTTCAACTGGGGAAATGTATTCAAACATCACAAATAAGTGGGTTTTGACTTACAGGTTTTTCCATACTGAGTCATCATCCATCTCCTTTTTTTTGTAATCTTCCGATTTATAGCCCACTTGATGTCCACAGGGACCACACTCTGGCCATTTGTATGTGGCAAAGGGACAGCAGGGTCCAACTTTAATGAACAAGACCCTCAAACACAAACACCTGGCATGTTCACGACTGGGCTACTTTCAGGAACCTTTTTTAAATGTGAACATGATGAACAATTTGTTGTACCTTAATTATAGTGCTGAACTCTATGGGGAACATGCATAAAGAAAAAATAAGATCTCTATCAAACTTAATAAAGAGGATTGTGTGTAAAAGAATTCGGGAAAACAGGTGCCGGCATCTGGAGAACTATTTAGAAACATCCCAGCACAGTGTGGTCAGTGTGGCTGCAGAGAGCTCCCATCCGCTCATTGCGAGAATGTGTTCTCCAGGTACCAGTCTCACAGATCAAAGAGAGCCTGAACAACAAAATGTTTCTAAAATCCCGAAAGTTTCCATAAGAGCCCAAGTTTCTAAAAACTCCTAAAAAGGAATGAATTAAATAAATGCCTGATCACTACCTCGAACTCCAGGCTCAGGTACCCACTGACTCCTCAGCACCCCAACCTGGATGTCTAAACGTCTCACACCTCCCTGTCCAAAACAGAACTCTATTTGCTCCAATTCCATCCCCCAAATTGCTGCCTCCCTGTCTTTCTTATTGGCTTATACATGTCCTTTCCTCCAAACTTGTCCCTTTTTTCAGGCCAAAGTCCAAGAGTCACCCTCGATCCATCTCTTTCCCCTGTGCCATAGGTACCAACCCAGCAACAAGTCCTGCTGGCTCAGCCTTCAAAACAGAGCTAAAATCTGACCACTTCTCACCAACCCTTCTGGGCCACCCACAAGTGCCCTTATGTCTTTATTTATTGCTGATTTTCTCTCCTACCCCTATAGCAACACCTGAGACCTTTTAACCTTATCCATCAGATCGTGTCCACCTTCTGCTTGAAATCTATTTCTCTAAGAACAAAACAGCCAACTCCTCACCATGGTCTACGGGCCCCTCCGTTACCCAGGCTCTGCCTCCTCTCTGCCGCAGGGCGCACCCACCTCTTGTCACCCAGGGGCCTTCTGAACTGCCTCTTTCCCCTTCCTCACCCCTTCATTCAGGGTCAGCTCAAATGTCACTTCCTTACAGGTGCCCTCTCTGAATTCTCCATCTGAAATAGCATGTTCGGTGTTCTGTTTACTTGCTCACTGTCTGCCTCTTTCAACTGGAATATAAACTCCCCGAGAACAGGGACCTGCCTGATGTGTTCATTGCTATAGTTTCCAGAACAGTGCCTGGAACTTAGCAGGTACCCAGTATTTGCTTGATGAATGAAATACTATGTTAACTCACTCTCTACGCTAGAAATCTTAGCAATGGCTTGTAAGAAATGAAATTTTACTTGTACATTGGCCTAAATTACTCCTTACAGGTTTTTAACAAGTGAACAAAAATTTTAATCATGGAGTTTGGGGATGGTGGTGGGGAAGAGCTATCTTGGAGGAGACAAAATGGTGCAGATGTCTGCCTCAGAATTTACCCCCTCATAACTCAATGCCATGACTTAACTATCTATAAGAGATTGGGTGATTTTCTCAACCTCTCTATATCTATTTCTTCTTTTATAAATGAAGACGATGATGGTATCCAGCTCACAGATATGGTGTGAGATTAAGTAAAATAATGCAGGTAAAGCACTTAACTCAGGACCAGGCACCAAGTAAGCCCTCGATAAAAGTTACTGTTGTGATTGTCATTATTGTTACTGCCCTTTTGACCTCAGTGGAGATAGGACCACTGGTATGTAAAGCAGGAACCTCTCATCTTATTACTCTCATTAATAAGCAAAACTGACCCCCCCCAGTTTGAGTCCTATAGAATACCTTTGACTCAACACACAATTAAATCCTGTGTTAGTTTTAATTGTGAGAAATACTGAAACTAAAATAAGAGAACAATATATCGCAGCCAAATGGTCAATTCTATCTCTTTTTTATTCGATGCTTTTTTTTTTAAGGACATTGGCTTCAGGGTTATCTTAACAGTTATGTCTATACTAAATTACTTCCTTGGAGAGTTAAGCATTACCACAAAACCGAGAAGCACTGATGAGCATGACAAAGGTCCCTAAGCCCTGGCAATAAGTGACCAGGGCTACGCTGCCATGTGCTAGCTTTCCTCACCTCTGCATTAGGCATTCTCTCATCTGTTTATCCAGCCCGCATTTACAATGCATCTCCTATTTTACAGGACCTAGAGACCAGATAAAAAAATGAAAATTCTATTTTTGTCACAGGACTGTATCATGACCTTTATTGAGTGCTTACTGTTTGCCAGGTGCTTTATAAGGATTGTTTTACCTACTCCTCGCAAGGACCATTGAGGTGATATGTCAAGCATCTCACCCAGGCCACAAAGCCAGAAAACAAAATAGCAGAATTTGAACCTGTGGAGTCCAACTACTGTTGATACTCTCTGCTCAGTAAAATGCAAAAATATTTTAAGATAATTTGTCATTTTCTTATCTTTCCCCTTCCTTCCTTCTTTCCTCTCTTTCCTTCTGTTTTTCTTCCTCCCTCCCTTCCTTCATGAGAGAAGACACTCATAATCAGATGTCATGGCACAGAAACGAGTCCACCCTCTTAAACACTTCTTTCTGCCCACAGAAAGGAACAGGCTCACCAGTGTCGGCGCCGGGACCATCGGCCCCATTATCTCCCCAGCAGGTCACTGCGCTGCGGCAGTTTATTAGAACACAGCAGCTATGAACCCTTCACGCTGGTCACAGAGGTACAGAAAGGGAGAAGAAAAGCAACACAGACACAAGGTATTTCTTTAGCTAGAGACAACAAGTTTCTCTTCTCCTAGGGTATAACTGTATTATTATTTGATATTTAGGTAGAGCTTTTCATCCTAGGATCTTACATTTTCATACTGCGAAGTCAACAAAATTGTCAGAATTTTTTTAAGTGAAGTTGGTAACTTGCTCCCTGCAGAGATCAAAGGATGAGCGCTGCTATCAAAAAGAGCTTCCCTGAAGAGACTCCCGGGCATCAAAGAAGCTTCTGGCTGCTTTGCCTTGTAGAGGATTCTATGGTGGGTGTTAAGTCGTGGGGAAGGAAGAGCAGACCCAAGCCCTTCGGGCCTTCAGGCACGAAGGTCAAGATCTAAATTCAGGGAAGAGAAGAAAAGGCAGAAGTGGGCTGTCAAGGGTCTGGAGCCAGGACAGAGGACAAGCTCTCACCAGACGCCCACCTCCAGGTGCCCTGTGTGGGTCCATGCCAGACATCCCAGGCTCGATCCGGATCGCAGTACCCTGCCAGGCAGTACGTTCTTATTTTCAGAGGCCTACAGGGACACATCATTTCATTTCTTCCCAGAAAGTAACCCACATTCCAGCCTCGTTTTCATGTCTCAAGTCCTTCCTTTGGGGATTAAGAATTACAGTGTCTTGTCAAGCAGGAAAAAAAGGAGAGGCTTACACTCCACACGTCTGCATTCCCACCATCCACCGAACCTTCAGGAGGGGCTGTCTCCGAATTGCCAAGAAATCACCAATGGGAGCTGACACAGAGCTCAGCCTCTTAAAGAAATTCAAACTTAACCAAACTGCTCAGGTAGGTGGGGGACACAGAGAGCGGCTTATGATTTAAAGCCACATTCCAAGCAGGGGAACTCAATGCTTCTACTCTGTACTCTGACAATCGTGGTGGCTACACGACTCTACACATGTGTTAACATTTACAGAAGTACACACCAAAACCAACAACAACACACCAGTGGCTTGATGTGTTTTTTTTAAATGACCTGACTAGAAGCGAAGTGATCTCAGACTTTGCAACCAGCTAAATTACAATACGATCTAAATTCTACCTTACCCTTCAAGGCCTTCATGATGGAGACCTCCTAGGGAGGTTGTAAATATAACACTGGAGATCACATGCAAAGGTGTTAAATCCAACCACACAGGAGTTACAGTTTGTGTACTTACTAGAGTTTATATGTACTACCAGAGTCTTTGCATGGCACTATGTTATCAAAGTCTCCCCACTTTAGCAGTCTTATGAACTATTTTAAGCGAAGATGCATTTCAGGAAATTCATGTGAAGTTTGATGCTAGGAATTAGGAAGCCGGGATTTGTGACTTGGAATCTGAGGAGTTCTGGCTGTTTGCTGTATGACACCCATACCTCAGCTGGCAGAACCAAGGCACGCTAACCACACAGGAACCATCCAAGTCTTCTAAGACAGGACAATGACTATGAAGTCAGATATAGTGTACCTACATAAACAGGTTAAGCCTCACCTTCATAGTAGAGAATATCCCCAGAAACTTATTCCACTCTGAATGCATCACTCTACCTCCCCCAAGTTTTCCATATAAACGTCCGTAAAAATGAAATAAACTCATAGGTAAGAAAGGCATGAGAACAGTTTCATTCTATAAAAAGCGCTCAGCACATAAGCACCCAGCAGGTGGTCACTAGCAGTACTCGTTGCACCGCTAGCGGTAGCAGCAGCAGTACAGGACCTACCTCCACTGCGTCCCCACCCTCTCACTCGCGGTTCTCAGCCCTCGCTGCACATTCTACCGCCTGCTTTTAAGAAATGTTGATGTCAAGTCCCAGCATTAGCTATTCCGATTTAATTACTCTGGGACAAGTTTCAGGCATTTGGTATTTTTTAGAGTTGCTCAGATAATTCCAGTGTCTAGCCGGGGTTGAGAACCACTGAGCTGCAAAACACAAATTAATGTACTTCCCAATTCAGGCGGAATCCCATTTTCCACAAGTACAAAAAACAGATCTTATTCAGGCTCATCTTAATCTCGGGGGACTCCATCACACACAGCACGAGCTTCACGTCGAAAGAGAATGTTGCTGGAGCACAGGCGACCGCGGAATCCCCAGCGGCAGGGGAGGAGGATTGAGCAGTTCTGGTGAGCACCCGCTCCTGGGGGGGCAAGGGCATTGAAGCGGGCCAGGGCTGGCTCACAGGCTACCAGAGGCTGGGCTGGCACGGGGTACCTCTTGGGCACAGAGCTTACCCTTGAAACCACAGGGGTGGCCTAAACCTTTCTGGGACTCCAAAAAATATTTTCAAGAATAATTTTAGAGCTTATAGGTTCAGAACATACAGTTCCTGCAAACAACACAGTGCTCTGTGGAACCTCCTTCATGGGTAAAAAGAGGAGGTGAGAGCATAATCCTTCCTCCGACCCAAGTTTCCCCAGACCCCACCTGACTTAAACCACCAGGGATATTCCGTCGGTCCTGGGGACACTCATACACTTCCATAGACCCGTAAGAGGTCTATGGAAAAACTGAAGCGAAGACACTCTTTGGTCCCAGCCAGAGAGGCAACCCCTCGTTCCAGGTTGTGGGCAGGTGAATCCGTTAGAGACCAACACAACCCAGTAGAGAGAAATCGCTAGAATCGCTGACCGGAAGGACTGCTGAAGGAAGGACCAGGGCGCCCTGTATTTTAAATAGCAACAATCACTCTTCTGTAAGAGGGAGAGTGGAAGGAGCCCCAGGGGAACAGCTTAATGGATTCAGTAAGACAAACAGTAGCTCAGGGGGTCACAGAGTCAATAATTCAGACTCCAGAACATAAGGACTTGGGTTCAAATCTCAGACCTGCCCCTTACTAGTTGAGTAACCTTGGAATTATCACTTAACTTCCCTGAGGGTTAATGACACCATTTGCAACACGAGGACATAAAGTCATAGAGTTGTTAAGACGTTTAAGTACATTCAATGTAAATTTAAATTTAAAATTAAATGTAAACTTAAATTTGTTAAAATGCGTAAAGCACTTGGTACAGCCAGGCACGTAGTAAATGCTCAATGCATGGTCGCTACTTCCCCTTCCTCTATTATCCAATTTTATCAGGTATAGTTAATTTTAGAATTTTACTGATTATTTGGGAAATCAAAGGGAATCCTGAGGTCAGGGAAGTAGTTTATGGTGTAAAGGATGAGTATTCATATAAAATAATTACTTGATATTTTCTATTACTTTCCAATCCTATCTTGATATGTCTTCTAAAATGCACAAAAAAAAAATTTTTCCAATTATTTGAACTGCCTTTAGCAATGTGAAAATGAACTTCCAGAACCTCAGGGGATAATAATTTATGCTTGACTCTGAAGTCTTGCATTAGAATATCTATTTTTGTCTAAATTGGTCCCTGAAGAATAAAAGTGTTTTAATTCTAAATCGCCTTATGGAAACCATAATATGCATTAGTGTCAAAGTCAAAAAAGCTACCCTGACACTGTGTCAATTTTGATCACACACAAGCAAGTCTTTTTAGAGTCTTTTTTCTACAGGTCGTTTTAAAATCATAATTATAAGTGATTGAAATCCTTTCCTTTTTTGTTCGGAAGAAGCCATTTCACACAGGGTTCTGGTTGCCTACAACATAATCAAAGGGCTGCATCTCCCCGCTGGAGTCAGGGCCTCCGATAAGACGCTAAATGAAGGACTCACTATTGAAGGCAATGGTGCAACCCCGGCCTTGTCCTTGCCAAAAAATTATGCTAATGCCACACTTTCCACCGTTAACCATGGGTTACATTTCCCTAAGAGGTAGCTGTCAGCACACAGCAGCCATCGTTAACAATGAGGAGTTTGTGTGCAGAGTAAATGTCTCCAATAGCTCCATTTCTTATAAGTAACGCAGCCTCCGAAACATTGTAATGGAGGAAAATTGCTGGCACAGCTTTATTTAAGCTTTAATAAAATTATTTTCCACTGAATTAAAACAAATGGCTTTATTAACTACCAATATATAAATATTTTTACAAAAATACTCATTAAAAAAATCTTGACTGCTTACCCAACCAGCTAATAAAAGCAGAAATATCCTGAAAATACTTTCTTGGTGCTAAATGTGAAAAATGAGCATTCTGGACAGTGAAAAATAATACATTAAACTGCTATCAATTATGATCGAGAAAGTGGCTTCTATTTCTCATTAAACTTAAAAGCAAATTAATGTTCTTCTCATTTTATTTCAGGATCGAAAACACTGCCTTGTTTTATAACACACCTCTTTTTTTTTTTTTCATTCAATCCAAATATACATTTTAGAATGTCAAGGGTAAATTTGTAGAAAGAAATTACTTTCAGAATCAAATGATCAGTGCACTGCTGTTATAATAACAACCTAAATATAAATATGTATATTTTATACATATATAAATATGTATTATATTTCAAATTAGCTCAGGAATTCATCATAATATTATATGATCTTATGCAGGTAGGAATGGAGTATCAAAGAGAGATGGAATCACTTAGGTTTCTGTTTCATTCCATCAGGTTCTTCCCCTAAAGTAATTGCTCCAGTCAACTGATCCCACCTGTGGAGCTACAGTGCACCTGCCAGCATGGCAGCCCCTGCTCTGCACAGAGCAAGCCTCTGCCCAGCAGCTGGGCAGGTCCTCTTCTTCTACCAGAACCTGGGCGTGGCTGCCAGGAGGATTGACACCTTGCAGCATGTGCTCACTGCATGCTATGAGCACCCCTAATAAGTGCACTGCAAGATAAAGAATGCAGATGATTAAGACGCTACCCTGGGAGAACTAAAACAAGACAAGGCTGAAAAAACTCAGCATCCTCACTGTCATAATCCATGGTCAGCACTGATGCTGTTCTAAGCAAAGACCTCATCCTATGACAACCCAGTGAGGCTCAGGACGGTGAAGTGACCTGCACGACGCCAGACAGCTAATCAGCAGGAGCTTCTGGACTTGCCCCCGGCTGTCTGACTCTGACGCCACTTTGCACACCCACACACTCCCCGCTTGATTCCCCGCCTCCCAGATTCCAGTCTGCCAGCCGCAGTGTGCTTTGACATCTTGATTCTTTGAGGCTGTTCAGTCTGGGGCTACCAAGGGGTGGCCTGCGCAGAGGGGGTCTGAGCTGTACGAGCAACATCCTGCACTCACCAGCTACACGTACCTCAGGCAGAGCATCAGCCGCCCACCGAGGACAGAGGGTGGGCCTGCCATCCCAGGAGCCCCAGGAGCCAGCACAGCACTTGGGTGACAGCTGCGGGTGGGGACGGACAAGCAAGATGGGGCTGCGATCCCAGGGGCAACTCAAGACCTGTCACTACCCCTTGTCCGTTTCTAGCTGATGTGCCCTTTCGGTGGTCCCAGTTAGCTACAGGATGGCTATCTGCAAGGGTTTGCCCATTCTGCAGTCACTATTATTTTGAAATACTTAATATGAAAAGTCAGCTTGGATAAAAATTCATTCACATTATTGCAAGAAATTTCAACATTACGTTTGTCAACAACAGAAAAGGCAGCTCTAGTTGATCCTTTAAATATAATTTCAATTGATGGGAATTTTTGAAGGATAGCTGTAGTGAGATGAACAATTTCCTCCCATCCCCCATCCCCCTCCCCCGTGCCAAGTCATCCATGTCTTAATCCCCAGAACCTGTGAATCTGGTACTTTCCATGGCCAAAGGGACTTTGTAGGTGTGATTAAGTTAAGGATCCTGAGAAGGGGAGATTATCCTGGATTACTTGAGCGAACCCAGTGTAATCACAAGGTCCTTCTAAGAGAGGCAGGAGGCTCAGAGCCAGAAGAGAGGTGACAATGGAAACCGAGGTTGGAGCGACGTGCTTTGCTGATGGAGGAAGGGGCTACAAGTTAAGGCATGCAGGCAGCCTCCAGGGCTGGAAAAGGCAAAAAGACAAATTCTTCCCTAGAGCCTCCAGAAGGAACACTGCCCTGGGAACACCTTGATTTGAGACCATTAAAATCCATTCCAGACAAAATAGAAGATGTTTATTTTGCGTTGTTTTAATCCATGAAGTTTATGGTAACTTGTTACGACAGCAATAGGAAATTTATACAGTTGTGTAGATGGTTTTTCTTTTTCTGTCACCTCTTTATATGGATGAAATTTCTTGTCAATGGTGACTCTCAAGAATTTGAAGAAATTTTTATCCAAAAGGCTCACTCAGGAACTGAATGGAGCCTTTCAAGTTTGAAATCTGAAAAAAGGTCATCATTCTCGATTATAAATTTGAATATTTTTATTTGGAAGTTTTCCACAACTTCAAAATTTAGTATCTTCCCTAATATTTTGTATTTTATTTTTCCAGTGATTACATGATAAAATGTAGTGAATGTTTTCATTGAGCCTTATACAGACACCCACATCCTCTCTAGTTTACTTCAGTGTACCATAAAAAGATTATCACTTTCTAAGTATTCCATGATTTGAAAAGTTTTGATATACTGCTTTGCTTAACAAATATGTAGAACATCAACAAATGAGTAAAGTGTTGTCTTTGAGAAAGGGCTTCAGTCCAACCAAACTGCCATTGCTCTGACTAAGTCTGGAATTTCTCCCTCTCTGGCTTTGCAATCAGAGCCAGTTTGGGTCAGCCTCCCACCCCCAAGCACATGCATGTGCATGCGCACGCACATACACACACACACACATGCACTCATCATATGATTTCAGAACAGGAAAATAACCATAGATATAAAGTCCAACCCCTCAAATTACAGAGGAAACAACTGAAGCAAAGAGACGTTAAGTACTTAGGCTAAGACACATGGCTGGTTAGTAGTAAAGGTTAACAATAGGCCTAGATGCTCATTCCACAAGATGACAATCTTACTACCTGCCATTTTTGACCCTAAAAATTTTCAAGCTTGATCACCTAGTTTACTCTCCAAACTTGAATTGGAATGACTGGGCTTTTCTTACTTAATCAAATTTTTTCTCTAAGGATTTCTTTATATTATCATTGAGAGTATTTTTAAAAATATGCCTCAAACAATGAGGGCAACTCCCAAAGAGAATATCCAAGTGTCCTGAATAGGCTGCTTGGAGTTCACAGTCTCCTGAGGCTACTCCACTAATTTAGATGTTCACGTTTTAGCATGTTTGTTGAAAAGAAGTAATACTTGTGACTATCAACTCGGTAAATGAATCAAACACAGAGGAGACCAGGCCCTGTGCAGAAATGTGAGTGAAATGCTAGATACCTGGGAAAGTGTAAGGATGGCGTGGCAGGTAGAAATTAGATGCAGGGCAGTCACTACTGCACCCATCAAATATTTATCGAAGGCCTACTCTATGCCAGGCATCGTGCTGGGGCCTGGAGATACAGACGTGACCCTGGGGATACAGTCCTAGCTTACAGGGCAATAACAAATTGCCACAACAAATTAAATAACAGATATTTATTTCTCACAGTTCTGGAGGCTGGAAGTCAGGGTGCCAGCATGGCCAGGTTCCTGTGAGGGCCCTTGTCCTGGCTGTGTCCTCACATGGCAGAGAGACAAAGGGAGCTCTGCTGCCTTGTCCTTTCTTCTAAGGACACTAAGCCCATCATGGGGGCCCCAGTCTCAAGACCTCATCTAAACCTAATTACCTTCCAAAGGCCCCACATCCAAATACCATTACACTGGGGGGTAGGGCTTCAACATACATACGATTGTGATGAGTCTTGTAAGGAGTAAAGCACAGGGTATATATGAGAAGGAAAAACAGAGGCCTCTAAACTCCAGGAGGAGAAGGAGGAGGTGGAGAGCAGCCCGGGACATGGTCGGCAGCCTGTGTTGAGGCCCCAGTTCGGGAGCAAATGGGCCATCATCAGGAACTAAGAGAGGGCTAGAGCATTATGTACCCCTGTGATGGAGCTGGCACAGCTCCATGTACGAGGGTCTCCCCTGCTGTGTCTGGAAGAAAAGAGGATCAGGACAGCAAGAGAAGGGCGGGCACACCCAGCCAGGTGTGGCACTGGGGAGAAGGGCCGGGCATCTGCACACCCAGGAGACTGTAGGATGGCGAGTGTAAGTTAAGGATGTCCTTGTGACATTTGAAACCAAGACCAGAAGATACAGTTTCATTTAAGAGGCAAACGGAAGTCCTTGCAAGGATGCCAAAGGGATTGGGGCACATCTGAAATGAGCTTACACGGGCGTGGAGCTTTAATGTTGATGTGCACCATTTCAGCACCCTTGCCATCCACCCTGGGGGTCAACAGGGCAGAGCAACTTTCCACCTTCACGGGAAGGAAGCTGAGCCCACGGTCACCCAGCTGGGTGGTGTCAAAGCTGGACTTGGACTTGGGTTCGAGCTCACGGGACTCTTAGTCCAGGGCTCTACGCATGGTGGGGCAGTGGGTAGATTGGAGGGTTTCCTGCTGCACCGTGTGTGTGTGTGTGTGTGTGTGTGTATGTTTGTGAGTATGACCGTGTGTTTATGCACCCATGTGTGTGTGTATGCATGTGTGTAAACATCACCACTAGCTGGAGGAAAGCTAACCCCAGAATCCAATAGAAGAAGTCTGTGAGGACTAAGTACTAAGTAGGGAAACACGTTGGAAAGCCTTGGTGACTTCCTATGAATGAAATAATTCTTGCTGGGTTATGGGTCACGACTTGCATGAAGGTTGGTGTCAAAGCACGATATTTTTAAATGGATAAAAAAGATTTTGTGTTTCCAGCTCTGTGTCCTGCTTGATGAGTTTCTGGGCCATGGCTTGGGGCCATTGGTAATGAGCGTCCATGTCTTCCATATACTAAATGAATCGGTCATATGTTTGATGGAGACATGACTTGTTACTTGTCAATTCTTCTCATGCCTTAGGGAAATGAGTAGGAAGAAACATTCTGGAAGTTTCAAATAAACTGCACTGAAATGATATGCATGTGAATAAGAGATTTGAAGAGCTGCTCATAAATGCTGAGCACTGATTTAGAAAGCGCATGGATGAAATGGGTTTGATGGCAAAGTCGGTCTCATACAGATGTTGTGGTGCAGACAGAACCATCCCATCTGGAATTATGCTTTCCCATAAACTTTCAAGTAACACAAGACAGAGATCATAGCTTCTTCTTTATTAGGTTTTCAAATGTAAAAGAGGGTTTTTAATAGAGCAGCAGAAATTATTGAAGTCATTTGAACAGTAATCCTCACAAAATTAACTAGCAAATCTAACATCTGAGAGCCTAATGGTGTCTATTAAAAGAGAGTGAGTTTCAATAAATTCATCATCTCTTCTTTTCCTGTTATCTCTCTAATTCTACTTTGTGTCAGATTTAATAGAATTTAGGTGAAATTTTGTGGTTCGTAGAACTATCATATTGGAAGATGAACAAGGCTTCTTATACCTCCAAGCGTTACTCTGCATGCACAAATAAACACACACCCCCCAAAAAAACAAAACTACAAAAAGGCCAAACAAATAGGTGTGTAAAAATTAGAAATTCCTTGTCAAAGTTGAGCCAAAGGGAAAAGGGAAAAGAATGCAGAGAAGAGAATGTGGGTGTGGCAGTCATCAGTCCAGGGTAACAGGCCACTTACTGGACGTGATCTCGTCGAGGTCTTAAAAGTTTATGAGTTTTAGCTTCCCCATACATAAAGCAGGAAGAATAAAACTTACCTCATAGGGCTGGAGGGATTAAAATCATCATTTATAAACTACCTGGCATACCTACAATAGAGTGTACACAGCTCTTACCGCTATATTTAAAATAGAGCCAATTTAAGAACATGGTGTATTAAATAAAACATCTTCCAAGTAGTCACATACATAAACATCAGTCCTGCACTGAAAGATGCAGCCCTCATCGTACTCTAGAATGGCCTGTCACAGCCTTCCTGCACGTTTTTCAGGATTTATGACGGGAGGTTATACCTGGGCATGAATGAAATGTAATTTTTAAAACCCTGGCAGGGTTTGGGTATTCCTACATTTGTATTATGATTCTGGAAGATGAAGTATAGTGTGGGTCATAAATACTCTTTAGCACTTATTAGATCGGTTTCCTTTCTAGCAAAGTCTTAATCTTGCCTTTCAACAAAATGAGTTGGGGAGGTGTGCTTTTGGGCACCCAGCAACAAGAATCCTTTCTAAAAGCCTGGCTGTCTTGAATTCATCATAAATCTGGAAATATTAATAGTCTTTTCAAAGTGGTAGTGAGTCACTCACTTTCAAATCACGAAAGAACTGAGATGGAGGGCGAATGCAGACACAGGACTTGAAAGCAAAGGCCAGCTCTGTTGGAAAAAAAATCAGATTTCATATTTGCATCAAAACAAACATCAAGTTTCTTGGTTTTGAGGGAAATAATGGAGAAAGCACAATCATGAATTCCAAACGTATCCCAACCTACTTAATATCAATTTGCTTGTTGGGAAATGCGTCTTAACAAAAACGTTTTCCCTAACAGCAGAAAATATCAATTGAATGAATCTATGTCTACTAAAAATAACTTGATTATCATGGTGTAAAAGGGAGTATGGGCTCATCAGAAGATGGAGCTTTCAGTCTGAGGCCTGACATGGAATGGGGCCTCCAGTGTCCCTGTAGCGGAAGCGATGACACCAGACCTAAACAACCTACACTGAGACGTTAAGAAGACCACAGTGCTGGATGGAACGAGGCACAGCGCAACCTTCCCACCTTACTAACAATTCTCAGATTCAGGGGCTCCTTAAAGATCCCTTATAGCAACAAGCAAAGCAAATTGCTCATCTTTATAAAATAGCCATCTTTATCATGGAGATTTCAATCCTACAAATAAGTGTGAATAATATCAAAAACATCCATGATATCAAGAAGACATTTTAACATGGGCATGACTCTTCAAAGCACAGAATTTGACAAATAGAATGGCTCTTAAAAAATATATATATATATATAAACACACACACACATATTTATATATATATATATGTATGTATGTATGTATAGCTTCAACAATGCCTTAAAGAAAGGTAAGAATGGGAAGGAAAAGTTGATTGATGAAAACTGAGTTTTTCTTTCAGGAATGTCTCCATGCCAGGCAAATAACATTTTGTATGGCAGATTTTTCTCTCTAACATGTACTGGTTATGCCAACCGCACTGGTGGGAAGTAGGGTTGCATGAATATGAGATAGTCTAATCTCAAGACACAAGCCTTGAAATTAGAGTTGAGCATAGGCGAATTGAAGGATTCTTCTTATGACTTCAGAGCCAAGGTATTACAAGAGAAGCTAAACAGGCAATCAGAACAAGACTGGCTGGCCTGGAGGCCATGGACATTTCAGAACCAGGCAAAGCCATTACAAATCTAAAACAAAAAATCATGCTTTGTGGGGTCATAAAAAGGTAAATCATAGGAGTGTGTATGTAACAGAGAATAAATGAAGAAACCACCCAGCAGTGGAGGAAATATATTTCGTGATAGTGCAAAGAGGCACTGGAGCAAAAATAACTTGTAAGGATTATAAAAATAATAATGCAGGGTTATAAATAATATGAAATTGAATATGCTAATGAAATTGTGATGATGAGAGCTGGAAAGAGAGAATTAAGCTATACTAGCTAACAGAAATATGAAGCTATGGAAAATGGATTTTTAGGCAGGGAACCTTGATCTTTTTCTGAAGTACAGGAAAAGAGAGAAAGGAACTGGTATTTATTATGTGCCTATTATGAATTGTGCATTAGGCAACTGATTGAATATAGGTCTCTCCTTCCACCTTCGGGTGGATATTGCTTTCTCATCTTGTCGATGAGGCAACACATCCTCTAATAAGTCAAAACACTTTCCCAGGAAGGAAAAGCCAATGGCAGAGGCAGGAGAGACTCGGAACAGTCTTGTGTCCAGAGCCTCAGCCAACTTCCTCACTACTCAGATCCACTCCACACTGCGGGTTCTTCTGCCTGTGCAATATCGGCAATTCAACAAAGGCACAGACTTTGAAAAAAGTCTTTCAAATCAGTGACAGGAGTAAGGTTTGGGAGCCCATCTAAAAGTATGTCATTTTATGTTTTAGTTATTACATAAAATAACCAACACTGTCATGGACAAACGGAAGAATCTGAAAGCAAACTCTCTCTTTCTCAATCTGTGTGTGTTTATATACACAACATCTACACACACACACATATAATAAACACGTACATATGCTAAAGTTATAAAAATGATGTCGTAAAAAGCTGTGCATATATGTGAGAGATATTTGTCTAAGGAAGCATGCTTTCTCAATTCAAAAGACTCATTCTATTTTTAAATAAGTTCCATGTGTATTCCCAAAAACATCTGTCAGGTTTACAAGTTTGTTTCTTCACCTGAAGTGTTTTTATTTCCTCTTTTTACCCATCCAAATTTTAGTCATTCATGCCCCATCTTCTTTCATTAAATCCATTTTTCAAAACTCTAGGCCACGCTAATTTGTCTCTTCTCTGAATTTCATATATATATATGTGTATAAATATATACATATAAATATACATATATATATATATTTCAGCGAGTCAAGGAGGAATCTACGCCGGGCCTGGAAAGTAATCACATTTGATGGCTGCACGTTCCGTTTCGCTTTGGCATGGACCCAGCTTGTCTAACAACCAGGTGTTTTCTCTTTGTTTTTATATTCTCTATACTAAAAGTAAAAAGTAAATGATTTTTCCTAAGAAGCCAAGGAATTTAAGAAAACACTGGACTTTTCCTTGCTGCACCTCTCATCACAAAATTAGACACAATACTGAAAACCCAATCCTGATTCATATCTACGGGGAGTCGTCCCAAAGCTTAAATACCATGACCCCATTCCCCAAAGGGCGCTAGAAAGACCATTTCAAAAGTGGGGCCTTGCTGTTACTCCACTCCAGAGATCATTCTGAGCATCTATTCCAATCACTAACGTTACGAATGACCTGAACACCAGGAACAAGGGCTCTATTTTGAGCCAAATCTCTCTAACAGCAGTCATTCCTGAACGAGCCACAAGCGGAATCATCAAAATTCGGTATGCGCCACCTGTCCTTTATCGACACACCCAAATGCCATTTACGGTAGAGGCCGAATGACTTTTTAAAAGTTCAAAGCCAATATAATGTTCACAATCATAACCACGTCTAGGCCTAAAAATTGCAGAGTACAAAGTAGTATTTTTGATTTGGCTCACCTAGCTTTTAAATCTTTTATGAATAAAACTATTATATACCTAATGCAGACCAAATTTATGAATATTTTTATTAGCACTTACAGAGAAAAACACATCAACCTTTCTGAATCCTCTCCGCTCTGCACGGAGGAGCGCTGTGCGCTGAGGGCAAAACAGGGGAACCAGAGAACCATCTCACTGCCCAGCAAACTGGACTCTAGAACATGCTATTTTGCCTGTCAAGTTACAGTTCCTTCCTTTGCTGTAACTATTGATTATGATGTTTTCAGAAATACGCCAGGATAACTACTAATTATTACATCAATACGTAACATTCCCAATCAATTCCTACAGAGTGCTCTCGAGGTCTCAAAAGGCAGTGTGTATGTTTGCTGTATACAGTATCATTCCGTAATGTTGCCGCAAGTAACACACTC
This sequence comes from Avahi laniger, assembly GCA_963575035.1. NCBI lineage: Eukaryota > Metazoa > Chordata > Mammalia > Primates > Indriidae > Avahi > Avahi laniger. Next base: position 27,672 of record CAUYSK010019838.1, on the reverse strand, counting down.
TTTGCAATCGACACACACTCCTATTTTTCTATTTTTACCGAGGTTTTGGATTTTTGTCTGGTAAGTATCCCTGCCGTTCACTGACAGGAGAAACCATCATCCTGTGGTTTCTCAACCACTAGCCACCTGGGCCTGGATTAGACAGAAAAAATAAACAAAGCTGGAGAAGCACTTGCTATGCTTTCTCCGCTTAAAACATCAGGGAAATTTCGTAAGGGGTAAGAGCTCTTCAAGAACACCTGGAATCTGGGCCCTGGCTTCAGTAAGTGCTGTCACATGGGTCAGGTCACTTAGCTTCCCCGAGTCTCACTTCCTCATATGCAAAATTGGGCTTACGATAAATGTAACGAAGTGTCCAAAGTCATGGTGTGAATGGTCTGTGCTCTAAGCTCTGTTCCTCTGTACCTGTCCACAGCCCTTAGGCAAATCATGTCGTGTTAATCACTAACTGTACATTCATGGGATGGAGCCCGGAACAGGTGCTGTTGACAGAATTTACTGTGGAAGTAAAAATACATCAGTTGTGCCTTAAAGGATGGGTATGATTCAGCTCGGTTGGGACAAAGGGAAGAGCATTTACAGTAGGGGAACAGCACAGCCGTCAGAATAGGCAGAATCAGCTTGCCCTGGATGTGTGTGCCTGGGGGACTGTGCTGAGCTATGAACTTGAGAGGACCTGCAGCTCTTTTGAGCATTCTTACAATGCGCGGTGAATCCTGCAGGTGAAAATCCACAGCTGAAGCCAAGTCCTGTTCACTGAATGTGCGTGCCAATTTCAACACGTTCTTAATTGAGTTCCTCATAAAAATGATTTAAAAAACCCCCAAAAACCTAACATGACATACTACTACACCTACATTCATTCCCTCTTCCAAATAAGAGAAATATATTATGCACACCATGTATAAATATTAAATATATATCACAAAGTTCTCATTGTCAGTGTTTCTCTAGTAATTCAATTATAAGAAATTATTTGTTCTAAAATGTTATCTCTGAGAATCAAAAAGGAGGAAAGAGAGAAAAACAAGGATACAATAACACAGTTTAGATCCCAATTCTCAATAAGCTCTGGCATGAAAACCAACCTGAAATGTAACATAGGGCAAGTTCGTGCTCGTGAGTCTTCTATTCTAGTCAGTTCAAAGGCAGCTTCCTGAGCGAGGCAAATAGCTCGTGCAGAAACACCTGATCTGCCTGGATGATCCCTCACACCCCACAAGAGATTACATGCAGGGGCCCACCCCCAACCCTGGTTCCATCTCTTTAGGAGGTAGCTACTACCTAGTCCCAGCATTTATATGACTAAAGGAAAAGCTACTCTTAAGGACATGTTAGGTAAACAGCACTCCTGCATGTCTGTTATCACTTGTAGCTGCTTCCTATAAATGGGACTTAATCTACACGTGCTCTGATACATAATACCGCATTACACAATGTGATGCTGATGGTTTGGTTCTAGTTTTATTTGTTTAGCGTGAATCATTTTTGTGAATGTTTGCCATATTTACCCTACATGTGATAATATTAATCAAAAGATATTTTCCACAGTTGTAAGCAATTTGCCTAGGTTATAGAAAGTTGGAATTGATTCCTTAAATACAAAGGAAGAAATGTGTCACCTGTCAAATGACTTTATGGTCAGGTCCAAGTGCTGCCCTAGTTCTTGCCAGTTCAAGTGTGCACGATTTGCACAACACAACTCGTATCGTCCAAGCATCTGCGGCGGTGCCTGGGGCCACACTCCAGGGTACGTGCCCTGCTCTGCTTTCTAGCTAAACTCATCATCTGTAAGAGTCTCCTTTTCTCCGAAAGTATTATGATCATTAATGAGCAAAACTCAGGTAAAAAATATACAGATTTCTACCTGTGTGTATGTGCACGAAGGGATGAAATTGCCCTGTGCCAAAGCAGCTTCCAGATACTCATCCCCACCTGCCTTGGATACTTCTCCACTCTGGATGGAAATTGCCATTTAATTTCCTTAGTTATCTGGCTCTCAAGCTCCAGACAGTTTCCTCTCCCTAAGAGCAAAGACCGTGTATGTTATTGGGTGTTTAACAGGAAGTCGTAATGAGTACTCAGATTAAAAAAGGAGATCATATCCTATCAGCAAGTCACATTGTAGTTAAAAATGTAAGACTTATACAAATAAAATACAAAAAATTGTATTAAAAAATTCTAGTAGGTGGCTCGTTCCTTTTCTGTCTGTTCTCACTGATCTTCCTCACAGTAGCCTTCACCAGAAGTGGGTACCTCTTTGGCCAGGACAGCTCACTGCTGCTCTCTGCACGTGAATCCTCCCTGCTCTGAGACTAAATGGAAATTGCTGGATCACTGTGAAAGAAGATAACAGACTAATCCCTGGCAAGGTGGGTAGGCTGTGAAGCAATGACTCCTCAAAGCACATGGTGTAAAAATCTGGAAAGGCCAAATTAACACTGGAATAATTGGTGTCCGCTACAATGCCAAACTATTTCAACCATGGAGGCTTCTAAAATATTTTGCTACCTTCAATTTCTACCGTTTTGACCCAAGTACTGTGTATCATAGTATCAGCTCACACCATCCATGTGTTAACTTCAATTACTCAGAAAAGAAGAGCTTTTATCCTCCCCCCACCTCTCCCTGCTCCTTCCCTACCTGATATTTCTGTTCCAATGCAAGCTCTGTCTAGAATTTTCTGACACTGACTTCTCCCAAAGCATGGTAATATTAACATTAGGATTTGTTCCTCAAAGAATCACCTTTTCCCAAAATGAAACACTAGGACAGTGTTTCTGTAGACATGTACCATAATGTCGAGAATGTAAGTAAATATGAAGAAAAGCACATTTGACAGTTTAATTCTCAGTTCTGCAAAAGGAGAAGAGAAAAAAATAGTCAAAATCTTTCAGGGGGAAATAGAATAGTCTCCCCGTAAGTGTGTAATTTGTTGTCTTGAAATAGACTGGGCAAGTTCCTGCGTGGTCACACACCGAGAATCATGTCTGTGCTCTGTGAGCTGACAACCACCAAGTCCGTGCCCCGATTCAAGATCCCGCGGCACGGGCTCAGGGGTACAGAGATGGTGTTTGGCTCCAGGCCAGCTGGTGGCAGAGGGGCTGGATTTGGAAATACTCACGGGGATACTTCCAAGTCACATTTTTATAATTCAAAGTGATCTTACCCTGAAGACCACAGGCTTGCTTTTTCCTTTGAAAAAATATTTTTTGTTTTTCTATCAATCACCTGCCACTAGCTGTCAGACTTAATCATGTATGGTCTCTGTTGGGGTACAAAGAAAGAAGTTTGTTACATAATGCAAAGTTGCACATCTTTGTCCTTATGTATCCAGAGGTGTGGGAATCTTCTAAAATGTCATCCCAGTGTGGGCAAGCGGTAGAGAGCGGGGCCTGGGAGCAGGATTCATCAGAGTGCAGCAGTCTCCTACTAAAGAACAATGCCTTTGAGACGACAGGTGTCCTCATTCATTCAACAGGTACTTGCTAAAATCTCATGACAGGCACTGTCCTGGGTGCTGGGGATAACAGACGAGAGGGCGTGGTTCTGACCTGCCCAGACCACACAGCCTGGGCAGTGGGAAGCCGGGGGAGCCCAGAGGAGGAAAAACCAACACAGGTCCGGATGGTCAGTGAAGGCTTCCTGGGGAAGATGCTACCTTTGCTTCAGTGAAAAAGATAAGTAAGCAACAAAGTGGTATTGGCCAGAGAGAAGCACATTTTAGGCAAAGGGAACGGAGTTCACTGGGCAGCTCCCTACTACACGCTCCTGAAGCGATGGCTTATGCTCCAAAGCTCTGAATATTATGACATTTCCTCCTATAAACGGATGAAGAAAAAATGGACTTGGCTTACACGGTGAAAGACAATAGTATACATTTCAGTAAAATCCCCAGATTGAAAATCAGTAAGTTTGAGAATAGGAGCCTCAATGTAACATAAACAGGACTCTTATCCTGAACCATAATACTTTAAACATACATCCAGATCCCAGACATGCACCCAGGCCTTGGCAGCAGGAGGGCAAATAAGAGATTAGCATTTAACCAAACACAACATGTGTCTTCAATAGATTCAGTGCAATTTATCAATTTACATGGGCTGTCACTTTTTCCCCAAAGGAAAAATCAGCGGTCTTTTTCTGTGTTTGTTTCTGAACACTTTAAACACAGTATTTCTGACTCAGCTATGCTTTAGGTACTTTTTCAGTGACTAAACTGGCATCTATCACAGATTCATAACCACGAGTGCAGGTGAAAACGCCCTTCCTGGAGAGAGATGAAAGAATGTGGTTGCTGGTCGGCTTGATCCCTTTGCTTCTTATCAAATCAGTGCCCAGCCTCATCCCAGGACTCCTCGCGTCCTGTAGGAAGAAGTCATCGCTTGAAACCTTTCCCAGCCTCATGCAGCGGGTGCCTCACTCTCTCACCCTTATCAAGGGCGGCTCCAGGGGCAGCGGAGCAGCCACAGCAGACAAACCCCAACCACTTCTATTCCGTCATTGTTGTCTCTAAGCCACCAGCCGGCTCCGCTCGCCTTCCTTCGTGCTCTCATCCCACGTACACATGTCCCTTTTTAGTACATAAAGCAGTATCTGTGGGCAACTGGATTTAGGGACATGTTTTACCTTTTTCCTTTATAATTTTCTGTGATGTCCATATTGCTTTTATAATGGGGATGTTTTATTTTAGCATCAGTAAAAACTATAAATAAATATTGTATGTATATATATGTATGTATAACTATATTCTATATAGTTTTTTTTTAAGTAACTGACAGGGCAGCTGCCTAGACTGGCCTCCAGCGTACATTTCAGGGTCAAATGATGCTAAATATCCATGACAATAACTGTGTGTTGCTCAAAATGTCCAGGAGAAAGAGCCAGCCAGCTACCAGGTGCACAGGGGCAGGCTGAGCCTTCCTCTGCTCTCGCTGATAACACCCCATCAAGTCCTCCAACAGGGCAGGAGGGCCTGAGCCATCTGCTTCACGTGGGTAAGTTCTGGAACAGCATATATGCCATTTAAAGGCCATTCTGATTGGTGAGTTTCAAAGCCACAAGCCAAGGGGTCCTGAGGCTCTGCTCTACCTCCAGCCCAGGAAGCCCCAATGCCATGGAAGTCACCAGTAGAGAGGCCACCGTTGATCTGGTGAGAAAGTCTTCCCTGGCATCCAAATGCAGCTCTGTTGAAGGCCTCTTCTGAGTGGGACAATGGGATTGTGGTGGAGGCCTATGTCAGTGCAGATTCCATGACACCAGTGACACCACAACCACACTTCATGAGCTGTCCATCTCCCCACTGTTGGCTCCCCTGTGTCCAGATGCCCACTGGGACATTTTTCAGAGCTTCATCCACTCCTGCAACTTTGAGGGTTGTTTTCTAATTCATCTAGGAAGCATTTCATGTTGCCCTTCAGAATGCCATTGCCACTGGGCATTTATTTTCTTTAAAATAGTGAAGTATGGGCTTCCTGACTTGGTTGTTCTAACCCAGACGTTCAGGCCAGGTTGGAGCTAGTGTGCTTTTTTTGGTTCCTTTGTTTTCCTTAAGCTGGAATGCACCGGTTTGTCTTGGACTCTTGTTTCTCCTGTTTCTTTAGTGTCAGAAGGGTGACTATGGCCTACACGTGCAAAGAAAACAAAGTCCTCAAGACTGGGCGTGGCCTGATAGTTAGGAGCAGACACTCGGGTGTCCAGTGCTGGCTCCACTTTGGCCTGGCTTCAAAGCCCTGGGCCAGGTGCTCAACTTCCCTGTGCCTTGGGTGCCTCATCTGTCCAACTGGAATAATAACAGCACCTGTATCACAGGGTTCACTAAAGCATAATTTCCAAAAAGTGAAAACACTACTCTCATATAAAGTGAGCATGCATCAAATATTTATTAATATTTAACCATTAGCAAGGGAACTAGCAGTATGTGAACTAGTATATATTTGTACAGTGGGTGTACACACCCAGTACACATACATATACCCCGTAGAACAGTGTCTGGCACATAATATGCACTATATAACTGTCACCGTCATTATTTTGTAACTAAAATGAAATTGCCTTTTCAATCTACATCCATCAAATGAAGCTTTTTTGGTTCTCAATGTAAATTGCCTAGAAAATGTGGCAAAAGAAGTTTCCTATGTCTATGAATATTGTCTTCCTTTTTTAACTAGAGGAGATAAATACGCTGTTTTCCATCTCTTGGAAATGATTAATTCTTAGACTCAAAGAAGGCTTACACAGCTTATTAAGGAGATAAATTTTAAGCAAACTTTTTTTAAGTCCCGCTCTATGGCAGAGATGGTTAGTGTTAGGTGTCAGCTCGACTGGAGTGAGGGATGCCTAGCTAGCTGGTGTGTCTGTGTTTTCAGTGGAGACTGGTGTGTGAGTCAGCACACTGAACGGGGAAGATCCGCCCTCGATGCGAGTGGACGTCATCCAATTGGCTGGGGCCTGAATAGACGAAAAGGCAGAGAAGTGAGTTCTCTCTTCCACAGCCAGGATGCCCTTCTTCTCCTGCCCGTGGACATCAGAACTCCAGGTTCTTGGGCCACTGGACTCTGAGACTTGCACCAGGGGGCCCCCAAGGCTTTGAGGACTTTGGTCTTGGACTGAAAGCTACACCATCGGCTTTCTCAGTTCTTGGGCCTTCTGACTGGGACACAACCAGCTTCTCTGTTCCTCCAGCTTACAGGCTGTGGAGACTTCCCAGCCTCTTTAATTGTGTGCGCCAATTCCCCCAATAAATCCCCTGTCATATGTGTGCATGTGCGTGTGCGTGTGTGTGTGTGTGTGTGTGTGTGTGTATTCTGTCTCTTGGGAGAACTCTGACTAATACGATGACCTTTAGTTTCTCAAAACTAACCTATTAAAATAGTATAAAAATGTCTTTTAAAGCCTGGAAATGAGCCTTTGTGCTTGGTTTAAATTTAGGAAAAAAAAAAACATTTAGGGTATTCAAAATCCTAATAACCACGGATAGGCAGAATAAGTACACCATGGTGAAGGCAGGACGAGGCTCTGCTGCCTTCCTTGACTGTCTAAATTCACCAAAGCTAAGTGTTAAAGCCTGAACATCTTCTGGGTATCTTCTAACAAGTAAAATATTTTGTTTGCTCTGCTGTTCATAATGGGACTTACTTTTTTAATTAAAAAGACTCTGCCAAAGAGTATGGACAATTTAGTTTCATATGACCCTCAGGTTTTTTTCTGTGTTTTATCTGGGCCAATCATTCCATTCCAGATAAGCAAATACAGTGCCAAAGAGTTTGGCTTCCCATACTTGGGTTATAGGGGTCTCTCTGCCAATCTCCCTACTTCTTTAATCCATGGCAAATTTCAAAGCAAAAGCTCTGTCCAGAAGCCGATATAGAAAAGACTCAATTCATCTACACTGAATGAACCCACTGAGACGTATTTATCCAGAGATCACTTCATGCTTTCCTATCAATCTTCCGTACCAGTGGACATTAACTACAGATCATTTACCCAGAATAGCATCTCTGTGTTGGGGGTAAAGTTGGAACCTCTGAAACGATTCATTAGACCAGTAAAAAAATGCATTACTCTGTTTGGGTCAAAACAAGTACTTTCCTCATAATATCAGCATTTTCCACTTTTTAAAAGGAATTTTAATGGACCATCTGTGGCAGACAGACTCCAAGATAACATTCCAGTTCTCCCTACCTCCTGGTGTTCATGTCCTTGTGGAAGGAACAAGAGGGCCAAATCACAAACAGCCACACGGGGAGGGGGAGTTCTAATTGGGCTAAAGGTGGCAGGGTTCCACTGGGTTTGCAAACTCCTGCTGAAACCAACAATTGATCTGATTTCTGTTACCATAGATTAGTTTTTCCTGTTCTAGAACTCCCTACAAATGGAATCATACAATTATTTCTTTGTGTCTGGCTCCCTTTGTAATAGCACCAGACCAATCTCACTCAACTCTTACGTGACAAAGTTATGAATTTTTTTTCAGTTGTCATGGATGTTCCTCCAACTTGAGCATGCCCAGATGAGCCAAGCTTGCAACCATGGGCAGAACTTAAGTTCTTGGACTGAGAAGTGGAGAGTGAATTAAGGAGTGCACACTACTTGGCTAGATCCAGAGTCCAATCAGATAGAGTCCTGGCATCACCCTAGGGCAGGATTCAGTGAGATCATGCCTCACGGCATTGCCTCTTTATAAGATCCCATCAGATCATGCCTCATTACCCTGCACTTGACAGGCCTACACATGCATGCCGAGGCACAGCTATGTTACACAAATTTACGACAGCAAAGAACTGCAGGTGGCCTCTGGCCAAGAACCGTCAAGAAACTGAGGCCCTCAGTCCAACAACCCACAGGGACCTGAATCTTGCAACAATCATGTAAGTTTGGCAGTGGCTCCTTCCCCAGTCAAGCTTCAACTTAACTGCAGCTCCAACCAACACCATGATTGCAGCCTTGTGAAGGAGAAGACTCCATTAAATTATGCCGGACTCCTAACCCACAGGAAGCTTGAGATCATGCACATATGCTGTTTTAAGCTACTATATATTGTTTATATAGCAACAGATAATTCAAACATTATCCTAAAAGATAGTAGATCAGAGATTGACAAGCTGAGACACTCTGGCTTCCACGAATGTCCAAGTGGACCTTCTGCAGCAGATGGACCCATTGCTGCAGACAGTGGGACTTGCCAGCCATTTCACTCTGGAGAGTCCATGCCTGGCAAGTCACTCACTTCCTCACTGGGGTTCACCAATCTGCCATCTAACTTTTGAAAGGCTGCTGCGTTCTGAAGACAACTATCCAAAGCCCTTTCAATATAAAACTACCTGCACGCCACATGGCACATGGTTAGAGTTCTAGATTTTCGTTGCTAGAAGGGACCTGACAACCATTTTTGCAGTCCTCAAAGTCACAGTTTCACAGGCATCATATTTATTGTGCCATATACTAAGCTAAGCATGATGGATGCAGAAATGAATGGCACGTGTTTCCTGATCTTGAGAGGCTCACAGTAAAATGGAAAGAGGACATTTTAAAAGGTAGCATAAATCTTAAAAAGACCATCAGCACCAAATGTTGGCAAAGATATGAATTGGAACATTCATACATTTCTGTTGGGGGTGCACAATCGTGCAGACACTTTGGAAAACTGGCAGTTCCTTATCAAGTTAAACATGTTTCTACTCTATGACCCAGTGATTGCACACTTAGGTATTTACCCAATAGAAAGGAAAACATATGCCCTCAAAAAGATTTGTGTGCAAGAATGTTCACAGTATCCTTATTCACAATAGCTCCAGTGCAAGAATGTTCACAGTATCCTTATTCACAATATCTCCAAACCAAAAATAATCCTAATGCCCACCAATGGGAGAATGGATATACAAATTGTGATCTATTCATGAAATACTGCTTAGCAAGAAAGATCAACGAACCACTCCTATGGTGGGTATCACTACATATTACAACATGAATGAATCTCAAAAATGTTATGTTGAGTAAAAGAAATGAGAGACAAAAATGAAGATATACTCTAGAGTTCAAGTTCTATGAGGTTCAAGAACAGGCAGCTCTAACCCCAAGTGGCTGGGGCTGATAGGGAAGGGGTACGAGAGAACTTTCTGGGCAATGGAAATGCTCTCTATCTTGACTGGGTCAATGGCTTGTATTTATCAAAACTCATTGAACTGAACACTTAAGATATGTGCACTTTACTGTTACAAACTATAGTTTGTAAATTTTACCTTAATAATAACAAAAAGAATATATTGACAACACAGGCTAGATCTGGGTTCCTAGTGCATCTCTAAAATTCACTGTCTGACCTAAGGCAAGTTATTTATTCCTTTTTGAGTCCTACACTTTCCTCAGCTGTAACATAGGACATTGCTAAGCTGTTTTGAGGCTTAAAAAGAGACAAAATTTGTAGAGTATTTGGCTTAATGTCTGGCACAGTGCACTCTAAGTGATTCTTACCTTTTAAAAAACAACATGAAAGTATATATGCAGTGCTAAGTCATATATAGGTGAAGAAGCCATTCTGTCCCAGTGACCAAGTGGGCCAGGGAAAGCTACATAAAGGAGACGAGGATACGAACTAGGCCTTGAAATAGGATTTTTTTTAAATTTCAGCATATTATGGGGGTACAGATGTTTAGGTTTGAAATAGAATTTTATCAGGTGGATGAAACAGTGGAGAAGATCCATTTCTGCATGCTTTTTTTTTTTTTTTAACAGGGTCTCACTCTGCTGCCCTGGCTAGAGTGCAGTGCCATCATCATAGTTCATTGCAACCTCAAATTCCTGGTCTCAAGCAATCCTCCTGCCTCGGCCTCTCAAAGTGTTAGGATTACAGATGTGAGTCGCCATGCCCAGCCCCCTGCATCTTTTTAACCAAAGTTACTATAAGCCCTCTAAGCAGCTTTCATGGGCCTCAAGGAATCTAAAATTGATTCATTCAGCAAGTATTTATTAATTATATACTCTATGCAGAGCATCATGCTAGGTACTGTGAATGGGAGAAATAAAAAAACACAAAAATAGACCATAAAGACCTGAATTAACTACAAGTCTGTTTAACTTCAGCCAAATGGAAAACCTAGCCAAATTACTAATGTATTTGAACTTGCTAGGCCCACCTGCATTAGATCACCATGGCTAGTCAGGTGTTTAAGGGAGATGTCATAGTTTTAGGTAGACAGAGCTGGGTCTAGAACCTGTAATCAGCCACCTACTTGCCATGTGGTATTCTGCAAATTACCTCACCGCTCAGAGCCTCAGTTTTCTTACCTGCAAAATGCTAAGAAAGTTATCTTTGTGAGTAAATGTGGTAATCTGTGTAAAAGCACCTAGTTCAGGACAAAGCATAAAGTAAATAGCAGAGGCTTGAAAAACATTAGCTCTCTTCTCATGGAAATGGCTACAGAAAAATCCAAAGACTTGAGTTAGAATATAACCATGGGAGGAGGGTTAACCTTCCTTAACCTCTCCAACTGTGATAGTATTAACTGGATCACCATTATTAAAAAAATTAGCCCTTTTAGAAAGAAAATCTTATTTTCAAGGTTTAAAGAGATAAGTATTTTAAAATCACAAAATAATTCCAAAGTAAAAGATAGTATCTTCTGAGTTGACCAAAAGTCTCCTAGTAGAAAATGAGTGATATTGGCTTAGACCAGTTGCCTTTGCTGTCTTACATACTGGGAAACAGAGTCATCTTTGGAAGGGAATGTTGCTTTTGGGGGCACCTGCCTCACTCAACCTCTGCTCCCCATTTCTCCTGTGATCAGTCAAAATATTTTATCTAAACAAGACATTTGATAGACATTGCTTTCCTGAAATTTTCATCTGGGAAATGATGTTTGTTTATCTACAGGAATTTTCAGGTGCCCAGACCACACTCAAATTTAGGGTTTCAAAATTTCATTTCTGGCAATAATTACATAGGCATGTTCTTTATTTTATTTAATATCCCTTTCCTGTGTTTTATTTAGCTTCCAGAACCACACTGAGTATGTCATCACCGAGACAGAGAGGTTTGTAAACCCGCTAAGTGCTACTCACTAGGACGGCCACAGACTAGGCCTGTTATAAGAAACCTCTTAAAATACACAAAATACACAGACTAGAGCCATGCTGTATTTGCCACCTCCGAGGGTATGAATTAAGGCTAAGTGCAAGCATATGCCTACTGAGGAAATGGTCTGACACTTTTTAAATCAAATACTCTAGCAAAATAAAGAAGTACATGATTTAAATAATATTCCCACTTTGCTAGGATAACCACAGATGAAGGGATATGTTTTTGCAACATCTCTCAAACAGGAATATCTTGTAAATAAGATTGCGATGGGTGTAAGACAATTACATATAATCCCTCAAAACATAAACGAGACAGGCTGGATTAGAAAGCCCCTTCCTGCCTGCACAACAGATTAACCAAGGTTTAACTTGGTTTTTCCTGGAAAGCAATTAAAACAAATCTGCGCTGTTGCACTGAAATTTTCTATACTCTAATGACAGGCTTTTTGACTTCCTAAAGATGACTGCAAAAACATCATGTCATGCTTTGTGAAGCCCTTTGGATTTTGATTTGATGTGACTAATTTACTGCTACGATAGTATTTTAATAAACTGTTTAGCAGTCATTGTTATTCTGCAGAGACTCTAATTTTTTCTAGGTGGACCAAACAAAATAATTCGGAAAAACTGATCAGATGCACAAAGAAATATGGGAGAGCTCCATTGCTTTTTCCTTGGAAAAAAATACAACAATTTGCTGTCTATTCAAACATGACAGAACAAAACCGGGTATCCTTGGGTAAATTATAAAGCACAGCTAGAAGGAAAATGAAAAGTTCTTTAAAGCTTTTAAACAGTAATTATCAAATAGTAGAGCAGGAAACAAACAAATCTATCTACTTAGGGGATTTTCTTTCTCTCTAGTTATAAGGACTAGAACTTCTCACAGATGAGAACTGGTCCAGGGTGGAATTCTGGCAGAAAAAATTCAACAGTTTCTTTTCTCCTTAAGCATTAAATTAATCATAAGGGAAGGAAATTATGTAAATAAATGCAGGTATGGGAATTTGTTTTATGGTTATAAATTAATTACTTATGCCCGTAAGAAATATTCTAATGTCATTTTTTTAGTGTATTCATTTAATAAAAGACAATCTTGCTCTGCTTTTCAAAAACATTTTCTGCACAAGTTATGAGGAATACATTTTATTCTATCTTAAATCTTACTAGTCTTTATTTTTTAAAGCTATCAAAATATCAATAAGACCCATTATAATTTTACAGTTTTGTCTTGTTTTTTTTATTATTATTTCAAAATATTCTTGGTCATTGAAGAAATTAAGAAATGGAACTAAATTTCGGAAGGTTGGTCAAGCGCAAAGGCAAGTTTCCACTAATAAATACCAGAAGCTACAGCATGGCAAGGACACGCAGGGAACCGCAGAGAAACGGTGGCGGCCCGCGGGGACAGGCAGTGAACACGCGGGCAGACAGCTGGGCGTCCGCAGGTGCCAGCGCCGCGCAGCGAGGGGCCCACAGCCTAGCGGTGAGGACCAGCCTCGAAGTGCCAAAGAGCTACACAGTCGGCCCTTGAACAGCACCGGCTCTAACTGCGCGGGTCCACTTACACGCGGGGTTTTTTCAATAAACTCAGCCGGCCCTCCGTATCCGCGGGGTCGCGTCCGCAACCAAACGCGGAAAATACAGTATTCCCGCCTGCAGGGCGGGCCCACTGTTTGTGTCCGTGGGTTCTGCAGGGCCGACTGCAGGACTGGAGCATGCACGGACTTTCGTAGCCGGGCGGTCCTCGAACCAGTCCCACCCGCACCCCGCAGGTACCGACAGCCCACATGACCAGGAACTAAAAAATTCAGCGTTCAGAGCGTCTGCCGCATTCCTGCACTTACAAAAGAGGCGCGTTCCAGCAAATACGGCCTTCAAACTGAATGCGGAAATCAAACCCCATGTTCTCACTGATAATCCTTTTCAAACTGGGTTTTGATTCGAGTGGGTTGGAGGGTTTGGGGGGAGCCAGCACGACCACCAGAAGCAGAGACTCCAGTGGTGCAGCCCCAGATGCAAGCGCCTAGTTTCCATGCCCGGAGCACAGAGGTTGCCGGATCTCTGGGAACCAGCCTTCCTTTTGGTTCTCTGGCCCTGCCAACACCATTGCAGCCAACCTCCTGCATTGGATGCCCTCTGTTCGAAATACCCAGTGAGCTTCTGTTTCCTGATTGGACCCTGACTCTGACAATGTTCCTCTCAATACACAGCACAGTGAATTTTGCCCAAAATTGCAAAGTAGGGAAGTAGAGAAGTACTGTGAAAAAAGAACTAAATTTGGAGTTGGAAGAACTAAGTTGATATTTCCACTCTACCACTTCCTGGCTATGTGATGTTTGACAATTAGCCCCTTTTTATCTCTTCTGTACAATAGGCACAATAGCACTAGTCACCTACCAGGGGAACTGGCTGAAAGCATCTAGTTTTGTGGTTCTCAGCTTTAACTATAAAGAGCAACCCTTGGGGAACTTCTTCAGAAATTCCACAACCTGAGCACCTCCCCAGAGAGGCTGATAATTCATCTCTGGTGGGATCCAGGCGTTGGTAGTTTTAAAACCTCCCCAGGTAACTCTACCTCAAAGCACAATTTGAAAACCACAGGTGTAGAGTTCAACGTGTGCTCCGCAGACCAGCAGCATCAACGTTACCTGTTGGAAAAGCAGACCCTCAAGACCTGCCCACCTGTTTAATGAGTCCCCTTCCTGCACCCTATCCCCAGGTGTTCTCTATCTCTGCTTTAATTTCTTCAAAGCATTTATGACCGTGTGAAATGGTCTTATTCTTATGTTTACTTATTACCCTCCCCACTCAAAGAATGTAAACTCCATAAGAAGAGGGACCTTGTATGTCTTGTTCTGTGCTGTATCTCAGAGCCCAGGAAGGTGCTTGGTACTTGATAGGCATTTAATAAATATTTGTTGAATACATACTTTCATATTTTTCCACCACAGTTCCCAATGCAACAATGGATTAGGAGGAGTCTCCTTTTCCCACTCCTTGGGAATCCAAATGAAGCAAGTTCAGCTAGAGAATATTCCCGGACTGACTTCTCTCCCATTTCCTTTTAGTGGTAACTTTTATGACACATGAGCTTTGGAGAAAGAAACTGAACATTTCTGGCTTTCGCAACCACCCTGTCTCCTTGATTCTGATACCCACTGCTACTAGGTTCTCTTAGTGGGACAGACTTTGTCCCAGCAACGGGTGAGGGTGTGGATTTAGGAAGATAAATTCAATTTACAGAAGAGTTAGCAAGCCTTTGGGGATGCAAATCAAAGCCATTTTTGTCACCAATCACCTATCTCCAGTGACCCAAAATTGGTCCAAAATTAGGAGAGGACTAAAGCTATATTATATATTAAGCCACCTAAAATCCTAACACACATCACAACTCATCACAGGTATACTGCTAATACCTATCAGTATACCTGGGATCATAAGAGAGCAAATATTTTACTCAAATATCCTTGGAACTATCTAGTATTCTGCTTTCACCTCTAATCCGTGCCCTCATGTTATCAGCTGAGGAAAATGAACCTGATTCCTGTGATTTCCCATTACTACTTCCAAAGAGAATTACTAATCCCTTCTCCATAGCCTAGTAACACAGTCCCCAAAATCTTAGTGTCTCAGAAAGCTTAGCTCTGTTGAGCACCTGTTTCACCGGAAAAATGTCCTGCTTTCTCACCCACCTTGGGGAAACGCCCTGCCACCCCAGGGCATCACCTGTGCACCCCCAGACCATCTATCCCCATCTACATACTTAACAGACCCAATATTCATCTTTTTGCAGAATCTTTCAGTGTTTCTTGTGGCATCCTAAAATAGTAACAAGTCTCAGACAGCTGCAGATTCATCATAAGAAAAATGACAAGATGTTCGTCAAGTTCAAAATCCCTAAATTCCTTTAGAGCTAGCTGGAATTTAGAGTTTTTCTAATCCAATCCCTGTACCAAGAATCCATTGCTCAGAGACATTAAATGATTCACCCAAGGTGACTCATCCAGAGTGTGGCAGTGCCTGAATACGAGCATCAATTCAAGATGGACTGTCTTTACTATGAATTTCTACAAAGAAATTAGGTTCTTTGTGTCAAACACTGCCAGATGCCAAGTAGGTCCTATGAAATTGGTGTTTGTTTGGGTTTTTATGAGATGGAGTTAACACACACAAACATGAGCCAGACATAAGAAAAAATGATGAAATGCTGCCAAGTCATTACAGTACCAATAATAACTATAGCTAAGAAAAGTAACTCATGACTCAGAATAAATAATTTCCATACACATTAAGTTAGCATTGGCTTTTGGCGAGAATGTGTTTGAGCACATGTAGCTGCAGGGATTGAGAGTGCTGTCAAGCAGATGCTCCTCCTGCGTGTGCTTGGAACTGCTTCTCCCTTTCCACAAAACATCTTCTACTCCGATAGTTCAAATTAAAGAAAAAAATGAAACTCCCAAAAGTTCTGTAAATCAGCACAACCCAGACCTGCAAATCAGCACTGCTCATTTTAGTAAGTTATTGGCCAGACAACACAAAAGGAGGTTTCTTTTAGTCCTCACTGAACATAATCGTGTGCCATCATGACAGGAAAACACATATCCATCTTTAAACTCACCAAAAGTTTCCAACATCCCTTTTTTAAAAATAGTCATAAAATTTAAAAGGAAAAGTATTTTCCAAGGAAAGCTGATTGCTCTGAACTTCCTACCCCCACACTCCCATGTTTTTACACAACGTCAATATTTAGGATTCAGAAATGAATCAATCAGGCTTTGCCCTGGAACACACTAAAGCCCCCCACAAAGCATGGGGACTGGCCAATCCTCTGGGTGCCAGGGACACAGAAGCCTGGCTCAGGACTCACAGTATGCCCGTTTTGCAACATGGCAAATGACAGATTGGAGGCTCAGGAAATGATGGCACTTGAGCCCTTCATGACAAAACCACTTGATGAATGAGTCAGTTAAACCTTAACAAGCCATGATGAGAGGTGACCGGGGAAAAACATTGAACACCAGGAGACCAAAGATATGCTTGATTAAGACTCAGTCTCTCTGAGAAAGCTAAGCCATTGCCTTTCTCTCAACTGGAAAATAGACAATTGACCAACTTCTGTGTACAGTCCTCCCTCTCCATCCACGGGGGCCTGATTCCAGGACCACTGTAGATGTCAAAATTCGAGGATGCTCCAGTCCCTGACATAAAATGGTATAGTATTTGCATATAACCTACACACATCCTCCTGTATACTTTAAATCATCTCTAGATTACTTATAATATTGAATGTAATGTAAATGCCATGTGAACAGCTGATAAACTGTATTTTTAATTTATATTATTTTTATTGTTCTTTTGTTACTTTTTCTTGTTTTTTTTAAGAATATTTTTGATCTTCGGTTGAATTTACAGATGTAGAACTCGAGGCTACGGATTGTCTTGCATTAAGGATCATAAAACATTTTTTATTCCTCTTTAATTCAATAAAAAGTCAGATTGGTAGCAACATACTGCCCTAAAGAGTCACTATTTATTTGTATACTTTGGGTATTGCATCTTACTAGTCATGCTAAATGGCTGTTTTCTGTTAGCAAACTTTGGAAGAGATTTATCTTTAAAAGAGTTTGAATTCCATGATAGCAGATCCATGTTTTACTCTATTAAGAATCCCCACAGTGCACCTAGCTCATAGTATGCCCTCAGTAACTATTTCAGAAACCAAGAACTAAATGAATGACTGGCTTCCTTATTAGAAATCATTCAGTTTCAGCAAAGGGACTGAATTCTCAAAAACGGTTTACTTTCACCTAGGAAATCTAATAGTTATCTACTGTTACCTAAGGGTTTTCCTGTAAAAATGACTTACATGGTAATAAATTGTTGTGGGTTTTTTTTAACTGTGGTCAAGGAATTAAGATTATTCTGACATGGGATATTTTTTCTCTGTGTTTATATATATTCGAGCTTAAAATGAAATGAATCTTATAACTGTCTGTCACTTTTTCTCCTAGATGTATTAGTGCTATTCTTTTGAGCTCTTTTTTAAAGCTGTTAAATAATGTAAAACCATGGAGGCAATAGGTGGAAAAAATTCCATGTCTGAGACAGACTCTTACCCATATTGCTTCAATAACAGCATCAATTTATGAACAAAAAACAAGATGGGGAAAAGGTCAACACGGCAACTGCCTCTTTAAAAATCAGCCATTTCACAGAACGCTCATATTGATAAGAAAAAGACTTTGCTCTTAAACCATCAAGGTTAAGCAGGCTTTAAGACTGTTTAGATCTTGAGAAATGTTTTTTCCTTTAACCTTTCGGATGAAATGGCTGGTTTTAAAAGTATGTTTTTAAAAAATACTATTCAGATTCACATGTTGAATTTCAATCACTCCACTTCTCTGAGCTGGAGATCTGTAAGTGGACGACTCTGTGAAGTTTATAGGTGAGCAGCTGGAAAGGCGACCGTATCTCCAGCAAGGCTAGAACATCTATAGCCTGTTTGTCCTCCACCTAAATTTCCTTGACCACAAAGTATCCTTTTCATCTTGGACATATATTTTTTCTCCCTGGAACTTTCTGGTTCTCCTCCTTTAAAGCCAAGGTTAAGTCTTTTTTTCTTTCTATAGGATCCACAATTTTTAAAACATGTTTGTAATGTTTCCCTTTTATTGCAAATTTCTGTTTTGTTATACCGTACTGATGCTGTCTTCACAGTCCTAAATGGAACAGCGGTGAGACGATCTCCAATGATCTGGCGGTTTTTCTGGGAAGGACAAATGGGGAAGAATGATTCCATCTGATGGTATTGGATAAGGGAGCTCCTATACCTTCTTTTCTTGTTATTAAAGATTCGAGATGAAGGCTGTTCCTCACCTTTTTCTACTGACTATTTGTTCTGACAGTTATGACAAAGAAAAGACAGAAATACAATACTGACTTGGCACTGCTTGCTAGTTTTAAGAAGCAAGTTGGAAAAAAAATCAAAGAATATAAATAGTTCAGAAGTTTTGAATCCTTGCCTAAATATCAAATAAAACTCATCTGACAAAGGTCCAAATATCAATTGACTACATTTCTCCACTGGGTATCTCTACTCTAATGAAGTATTATACCATAATGCTGATGCCACTGGATTTGCATTTTTTAAATTCACTTTCCAATACAAGATTACTTTGACTTTTCTTCCTGAAAATGCTCCCCCAAACCACTAAATCACCATCGGGCTTATTACCAACTCAATGTGCAAAGGCCCTGACACGATCGCCATTGCTGTTCTACCATCAAGGCATCCTCGCCGGGCAATGCAGACATGGGGATGTGCTGCACTTTGTTATTTCACTCCACGGGATGCAAATTAGTTTTTAGATCTCCCTCAGCTACACCTTTAAATTAAACTTGCACTGTACCAGGATCCTAAGGGCTTCATACTAAGACATGTAAATTACATCCATAATCAACATGCTCAGTTTATAGATTTTTAAGGGTTAAAAAACATTAATATGCACACCAAAACCTGGCATCCAATTTTGACTGATTTCAATAAAGATCTCGCAGTATCTTTAGAGTCACCTGAAGATACCTCAGAGTTAAAAAGAGTGTATTTTATGGTGTCTGGTCTAAAGTTAATTAATGTTCTATCAAAGGCATTTACAAGCATTAGACCCATTACTTATAATCAGGGTAGGTAACGGAGTTTAGCTGCAACTAAAGCGGTAGAATTTGAATCTACCACTTACTAGCTCTAAAACTTTTGGCAAGTACTTAAGCAATCTGGGCCTCAGTTTCCTTATTTTTAAAATGGGGATAATAATTGTACCTGTCTCTTAGGGACACTGTGAGGATTCTATGACTTATTATTTGTAATGAACTTAGAACAGTGCCTTGCTCCTAATAAACACTATATAAATGTCTGCTAAATGAAAACAGAAAATATTCACAATGTCTGGCACACAGAAGGGATTCAATAAATGACAGCTAAATCTGAGGCCGATAGCAATAAAGAATTAATAAAACAAAATTAAACCTACAAAGCAAGTTTCCTATAATAATGGGCATGACACTGTAGAAAAAACACTCTTCTGTGAGTCATAAAATAACTGTCCGAGTCACAAATACACCCTGTGACTTTGGATAAAGTGCTTCCTCTCTCTGCACCTGAATTCTTTCCTCTGCAAAATGAGAAATTCATACTACAGTAGTTATGGTAGTTTCCAAATGCTGGTATGTGGTTGTGAACCAGTCGGTGTTGGTCCAGTCTGTGATGAAAGAAGAAAACAAAGGACACTGAATTTATTTTCTTCACAAATTACATTTAATAATTTTAAAGGATCATCCTTTAATTTGAGATTGATTCCTCTCCCTTCTTCCCTTTCTCCCTCCTTCCTTTCATTTTTTCTTTCATCATTCTCTTTCTTTTATTCTCTTCCTTTCTTTTTGATGTGAAAATTTCTTTTATGTAACAGTGATGAAAAAACAGATGGTGGAATTTTTTATTATGGTACGATATACATAAAATTTACCATTTTAAGCATATACAGTTCAGTGGCATTAAGCACATTCACACTGTTGTGTAACCATCTCCGAACTTTTTCATCAGCCCAAACTGAAACTCTACACATATTAAATAATAATCCCCCATTATCCCCTCTTCCCAGTTTCTGGCAAGCACCGTTCTGTTTTTGTCTCCATGAATCTGACTACTCAAGGTACTTCGTATAGGTGGAATCATACAATATTTGTCTTTTTGTATCTGGCTTATTTCACTTAGCACGATATCCTCAAGGTAGGATTTTTTAAAATGTTATTACTTGACAGACCTCAAGTAATGCTCTTACTAGTTTCCAGTCCAAAAATCTGGGAACCACTGGACTAGAAAACCTGTAAAGTCTCAATCAAGAGCAATGATCGCATTTTCAGCGTACTGCACACCCAAAACATTGTAAGCCTGAGATAATGTGGCAAAACCCTGGGGCCACTGATCAGTCCTCTTCATGGTGGTAGAATTAGATGGAACCTGGGTTGGGTATATCACTTCCCATATTAATTGCCGTATCTCTTTTATGCTCTATACTAATTATACTTTTCATTGTAAATGTAAAAATGAAGAGATAAGGGGAAATACGATTTTTAAACACATGTATCATGTTGCCAGGCAAAACCTGGAGCACTTGCCACAAGTTGGCAAGAAATGGATGGGCATGTCCATTTTCCAGCAAATTCTACGAATCACCTTCTCAGTAAGTCACTTTATTGAAGGAACTATTTTAGGGAGCCCTTGGTTTCTCAAATTACCTTAAAAATCATAGATCTCAAGTTTTTCTGTTTTTCATCACACCTCTTGAATAACTACCCAACCTCGCCAGCAAGATGCTTCAGAACCTGCAGGCCTTTCTGTGGCAGTTAATTATCCATCTTTTAAGGGTAGTGCGCTGTGGTTTTTAAATGTTTGGGAGTGGTACGCAAGGCTTTACTCATGCTACTAACCCTCAGATGTTCTTGCACTTTAGGTCACAAGCTATGAAATTACTTCTTAAAAAAAATTTTCCAAAATAATATTCCCCCGGTCACACCAAATCAAGGAAGGGAATACATAACAGGATGGATCTGAGCAGGATTTGGTAAGTGGATTGAACAGAACAGAGAACACGTAATACTTGCAGCTGGAACTTCACACAGTGTACCATTATTCCACATGCCCTTCCAGCTCTGATGCCTGGACATGGCTGATGATATCTGCATTTTCCAGATAACGAACTTGGGCACAGAGATGGCCATTAGTGCAAGGGGTCCTGCTCAGATGTCTGTGTGGAGGGGCAGGGCTGGGCGTCATGTATGCATGGGGACAGGGGACCTGGGAGCAGAGGGCACATGCCCGTATAAAGGTCTACGTTGGGATCTCTTTCCTCCAGCATTGTGAAACCCGTTTGATCTTAAATTTAACAACTAAAATCAGTCAATCAATCAATCCCAGGATTTGCAACATCCACTTTGTCCCTGGGCACCCTCAGCTAGATATGGGGCACACCTCTTTTTAAATGGATTTTCCCACTCCTTACTTCAAGGAATTGGTGCCACTGTGTTTTGGTAGATGATGTCTACTTTGAGTAATTCATGTTTATTCCCTCCCAAATAAATAGCATCTGCTTTCTAATTTTTAAGGAAGAGGCAAATCTGTTTTCAGTTGACTTATTCAAATGGAGTACTAATTAAAAGTTAACTGCAATATACTGCTGGTTATGAAATGTTATTGTAACATTCAATTGTTTCTACTGTTGACCTGATTAATTTAATGATTCATTAAGCCTTGAAAAATGGCTGACACTTAGTAGGTGTTCAGTAATGATTACTTTGTTCTAAAGCTTGATAATTATAATAAATAATAATCACCATGGCAAACACTTTTATTTACTTACTATGGATCAGGACTTGCTCCAAGTGTTTTATGTACATAAATTCACTTGGTCCTCTCCTTCATTACAGATGAGGGAAATGAAACCAAGTGGGGTAAAGTAACCTGCCAAGGACATATATCAAGCTAGTGGTAGAGACAAGAATTTTAACCCAAGCAATTTGGTTCCAGAGTCTGTGCTCTTAAGATCACATCATTTTGTTCATCTTAAGCAAATGAAACATATGATAATTAGGGAGCACATGATAATTTAAATGTTTTCCCCAAATCTTATATTTCTATAACTAGCCTTGCAAGATTAATTTTTCTAGTACCATGATGGTATTACTAACTTATGATATTGCTCTTCCTGAGCTCTTTCTACATGTAATTTTTGACTTCAAATCTGGCATTAAAGTAAAAATCAGATTTCTAAACAGCACAATTGCAGTGTTCTTTTTAAAAAAAAGAAATCATATAGACTATGGAAGTGTTTGGGAATATCAACTGTCAGACTCAAATTGAACTAATATGTAATTTAATCATGCACCTATAGGATTCACAGCTGAAATCCAGAAAGTGAACAGTTCAAATTCATTCCTAACCACATGGCAACATTCAACAATCTCTATGAAAAAGCTTATTTTTCTCAGAAAGAACAAATGAAAATGGGTTGTGATAGGAAGGATTTTTCTACTCTCCTTAATCCAATCATTTCAAAAAGTTATAAAAATACTTACAAAAATATACTCTTGAGGGTAAAATTCCCCATTGTCTATTTTAGTAAACCACATATGTTCATCTAAATATCATGTCAAGGTTATTTTTTAATGAATACAGAGTAAACTCTCTAATTCATAATTAGATTTTTTTTTACAAACTAGAATAATTTTGAAATTGAGGAAATGGCAGGCAACCAAGATCATGATTAATATTCTTGATGAGATCCTCTCTTTGAAAGTTTAGAGTCTTTTCTTTTTTAAATGAAAGGCTTCAGACTCCTCTCTTAGAAAGAAAGAACAAATCTTATGTAATTTTTAAAATTCAGAATCTGGTACTCTACAAGTAGAATTAAATTAGTGAATCGATATTGATGATAATTGGAATGTCCAAAAGTCCCTTTGCAAGCATATCCCAAAGTGTGTCCTATACATGAATTGCACACACACACACTACAGAACAAGAAAAATCATCTACATTTAAGTCATTATCAGCAATGCCCTATTTATTGGTATTTAATGGCAGGCAGAATGATGGCCCTCAATCATGTTCATGTCTGAACTCCCAGAACCTGTAAATAATGGCAGAAGGGACTTTGGGAGATTATCCGAGATTATCTAGATGGGCGTGACGTAACCACAGAGCAGCAGAACAGGGAGTCAGGGACTGAGACGTGAGGATGGAAGCAAGGTCAGAAAGACGCAGCATGAGAAGGACTCAGTCTGACACTGCTGGCTGTGGAGATGGGGGCGCGGGGGTGAGCAAGGACGCAGGCAGCCTTTAGAAGCTGAAAAAGACAAGGAAGCGGATTCTCCTCTGGAACTTCCAGACAGGAGCACAGACAGCCCTGCTGACCTCTTGATTTCAGCCCAGTGAGACCCATATTGGACTCCTGACCTACACAACTGTATGATAATAAATTCATGTTGTTTTA
This sequence comes from Avahi laniger, assembly GCA_963575035.1. Classification (NCBI taxonomy): domain Eukaryota; kingdom Metazoa; phylum Chordata; class Mammalia; order Primates; family Indriidae; genus Avahi; species Avahi laniger. Next base: position 4,048 of record CAUYSK010019838.1, on the reverse strand, counting down.
AGCCACCAAGTCTATGACAATTTGTCACAGCAGCATAGAAAACTATCAATAATACAGGTACAGAAAGTTGAAATTTAGGTCCATAGCCAATGATTTCACAGAAAATTGAAATGGCTCATGACGTTTAGAAATCTAGGAGACATTGTTCAAAAGAGCAAAATTATACAAAATCCAGTTTTAAAAAGCACATCTTTTTTTTACGTGAACAATCAGGTGAATGTCCTATAACATATAGATAATCCATTAAAAACCCATAATGAATAAAAACAGGATGCTCTTGGCAGAACTCATTTACCCACCCACAGTCAAATTCATGCTCTTGTCTCTGATTTCTAGGCCTCCACCTGGGCTCACGCCATAATGGTATCTCCCAGGACATCCTAGCAGCTGTTGGTGTCTCTTGGCGACACCTCTTAAAAGCTCTATCTGCCCTCCCCCCCTCCCATCCCTATTCGCCCAACACCCCTACCTGCAACTCTGCTTCTTGTAACCCAAGTGAAGGAGGTATTTCCCTCTTGTGGAAAATCCACAGAGCCTGACCTTCCCTGCTTTTTCTCTTTTCCCAGATGCTACATTATTCTATAGCACTTTCCCATGGCAAAACATGGAAAGGCTGTTGACTCTCATCTACATCTTATAGCTGAGACTTTTCCCTTGGGCATAAAGGCAGCTGAGTAAGCTCCCACTGAGTTCATGGCTATGTAACGCCACTGTCTTGCCCACTCGAGTGTCCAGAGCATTTGGATACTAGCAGGTCAGTGGAAAGATGGATGGTCCCATAATACACCACCAGAACCCCTTCCCAGGCGATTTAAGATGGCTTATGAGCTCCAGGAGGTGCCCAAGATTGAAGAAGGTGAAGATAATAAACCACAAAGTAGTTGCCAGCTGTGCCAAGGCTTAGTGTTCTGCTTTAAGTGCCTAAATGGCTTAAGTCCTATGTTGGAAAAATGTTTTATATCTAATTGCAACTCTTTGGGATAAGTAGGCACCCACTGTTTAATTAACAATGTGCTCATCCAAAGGGGATGCACAAGGAAACTGTGGCCCTATCTTTTCCACTATTGAAGCCAAATGAGCAATTTCAATATAGCCTACCCAACAAAATAACTTCAGGTTCCAAGTGAAGTAGCAGAATGTGCTGGGAACCACCACGGAACATACTAGTCAGAGCAATCTGCCAGCCCACATCCCTCCCACTGTCAGTCCCCAGCATCTGTCTTTCAAGGCTAGAACCCCCACGCCACCCTGCAATGATCCAAATGACCCAGGAAACTCTACTGACCAGATTCTGGTACTAAGAGGATACCATCTATCCCCATAGATGGTATTTTGATTTAGAGACAGTGAAAATAAATGATGAGTGTACTTTCTAGCTAAAACCATCTCCTAGTAGCCCACCCCTCTTCAGGGTACCAGTGATCTCGACTGATGATGGTGATTGGATGTTTCAAAATGGTACCATCTTACACATCTGGTAGAGTATGTGGAAGTGGATCTCTGAAGTTCTCCAATAGCAGTCAGTTGCTTATATTGCATAATCTAAGTCTTCAAAGAAGACTCTTGTTTTGCTGGCCCTGAGTTTGTCTAGCAGGAGGTGGAAGAATTGTCTCTTGCTCTATCTGCGACTGCACAATCACCTAGTGGCCTGGGGCACAGATCTTGGCCTAATTCATCTTCTTTTCAAAGCTAGACAACAGCCAGGTTTATCCAACAGATTCCTGCGATGCAGCCCTCAAAATCTAACTTCTCCAGACCGTCTGGGCACCCTTCCTCCACATAATTTGAACTTAGAAATATGAACTTCCAGAAATATGATGTGAATTTCATGAAGCTAAATGCACTCAGATGCTCCTAACAGGGCTAGGCATTGAGCTGTAATGGACAAATTCTCAGAACATTAAGCACATCTTCAGATTTCCCTGCTACTATTGATCCTTCATTCTCATTTCCTCCATTTCAGATTCACTGTTATCTCCTTGTATCAGTCAAAGCCATTCTCAGGTTTCTAAATCTAAACTGAATTCCTTTTCATTATTATTATTTATAACTGAAAGGAAAATTGCTTGCAGAAAAATAGTGCAAGACCAGAAACCTACCTAGAGGAGTAAAAACACCAAACACGTACATCATCACTGGAAGGTGTTTTCTCAGGTTTTTCTACTTTCATTCATTCTGCATCTACAATTCTATTTAAAAAATCTCTTATCTTAGTCTGTAGACTAAGACTATTAGACTAAGACTATTTTATCTAAGATAAAATCCAGTAGAAAGCAGTATTTACTGATCCTCTAAACACAGGGGCTGATCTTTCTAATTTGGGAGGCAAGGTTTAAGAAAGATTTTATTTCCCATCCTTCCAAATTAAGGCATACTGCTAGCAATCCTATTATCACATTTCCTTTTCTGTGCTATCAATTGAATGATGAAAAGAAAATGTGAGTAACAGGATACAGCAGCAACAGTAGCTAATAAATTAAGGAAGAAAATATAATCCTCCTCTAAATTATGGTTATCACAAAAATGCACAGTCCCTCTGTAGCTTAAAACACAGCAGAGCAACTGTTCTCTGCAGGCAATCAGATTGCTATTGATTTCAAGAAGATCTGATGTGAGCTGGAGATATAAAAGGCATTGTTGGAGCAAAGCTGCAGATTAATTTAAAGCCTACTTTTTTTCCCCAAGGGTAATTTTTATATTGTCAATGATAAACTTCTTTTCTTTCCAGTTTGCCTTATTTAGATAAAAATCTTTCTAAATTATTCTTTCAGATTTTGTCATTAACCTTTACACAGTCTGAAAAGTCATGCAAGAAAAATGCTCCAAAAAATCAACATTTCATGTGATATTTTACATTTTTCAACTAGAAGAGTGATCTCTCCCAACCCCCTTTTCTAAAACAAAAGGAAATTATCTCTACCTCTCTGGCGATGTAGACAGATGTGAGGAAACTCACCCCGCTCTCAGTCTATGCCCACACATGGAAGTGCACCCACCCACACACAGGTACAGACAACACTCGAGTCATTTAAGAGCCAGGTAAGAGCTATAAATACATTACATCAACTCTGTTAGCACTTTTTTAATGGTTAAGTTATTTAACTTGTTTATTAATTTAAAAAAACAATTAAATCTTATTTACTCTTTACCAAAAAAAAATTTTTTTTGCACTTCCATAAAATATACAGTTTGCCTCTTCAAATTCTTCCAGTAAAAGTTTCACTTTCGATACAAAAATAATGTTTTGGACTTATTTATGTTTTAACTTTGAGATTACAAATCCTTCCAAAGGAAGGAAAATCAGGTTTGCTTGTATCATTTAAGAAATGGCAAATTACGCCTGTTCCCCCATGGAAGTGTTACATGCCCCTTGGTTACTCAGGCTCTAGAGTTAAAAACCTGCCTTGAGACAACACACGAGACTTGGTTTTAGAGACTGGGCAGAATACTATATTCCCTCTCTCATTTTTCTCTCTATGTATTATCTTTTATTTCAGTTTCATCAATCTTGCCAATTAAGAATTATTACTTTTTTTTTTCTCATGTGCTGTCAGGGCCAGTGGGACCAGAGCCAAGGAGGCAGCCCTCTGGGTGCACACAGAGGCTTGAGCAAATTAGTGAATATATTGAGAATAATGGGGGTAAGCTTCTTCTTGATCAGAGAAGTGGTTACAAATATGGAAAGAGGGAAAACTAGAATAAACCGAAGGTGTTAGACTGGAATTGGAGTATCAACATAAGCACAAGGTTTTTAAAAGATAGATACAGAAGCCAGATATGGTGGCTCACTCCTATAAACCTAGCACTTTGGGAGGCCAAGGCCAGAGGATCGCTTGAGGTCAGGAGTTCGAGACCAGCCTGAGCAAGAGCAAGACCCCGTTTCTACAAAAAATAGAAAAATTAGGTGGGCATGATGGTGCGCACCTGTAGCCCCAGCTACTTAGGAAGCTGAGGCAGGAGGATCGGTTGAGCCCAGGAGTTTGAGGTTGCAGTGTGCTATGATAACACCAATGCACTCTAACCTGGGTGGCAGGGCAAGACCCTGTCT
>CAUYSK010019837.1:0-37403 GCA_963575035.1 Avahi laniger | reverse complement strand
AGTCTGTTTCCTAAGGGTAGTGATTACAGAACTATTAATAAATTTTCACATAACAACAAATATATGGATTTTTTAGATGAGAAACTGAAAATTAACAGCGACTTTAAAAATGCTATTCAAAGACTCAGATTCTAATTATAGTCTCCTAATGGAGAAAACATGGAATGGATTCATTTCTCTTGATAAAATAGGTGCTCTGTGAGAGCTCCCATTGATAAACTGGTGTTCTCATTTACGTCTGTTCATGGTGCATGATTTAAAATTCTGAGAGGATATTTCATTTTAACATAATATATCATCCTTTGAGCAAATGCAATTAACTTAGATTCTATATATACCTAATTCAGTCTTTCAGATAAGTAAAAAATATTTATCCATCTACTGAAACAAGAAATTGCTTGAAAGAATGATACACATGTTAAAAGATATGGAAGTCAATTTGAAGGCTCTCCCTGTGGCCAAATCTAGAACAATTAAGGCATCGAAATACATAATGAAGTAACAGATTACATCCCATTGAATAAAATAGGAAACATGAGTCTAAACTGATGCAAATCAATTAAATAAATAAATAGAAATTTCGATGAAGTACAGGATATTTACATAATTTTAAAATACTGCCCACAAAATATTTACGCAAAGGAAAAAAGACTGTTGAGATTGGGTCTTTCAATGCAGGGGCCTTGGGGGATGATTGGAATCAGGCAAAGTTCATGATATAATAGTTTAGTATTGGTGGAGACAGGGAGGAAAGGGTTTTGAGGCCAGTCTTAAAGAGTAAACAGCTGTTTGATAAGCCAATTGGGTGATCTCCTGCTCTAAGAAGGGGGGTTATTAATCTGGTGAAGGCTAGCAGAGTTGTCTGTATTGAGATAAATGGATTTTCTTGAAGTTCCTGAAACAAAGAAGAAAGCTATTTACAACTTCATTTTGCTGGGCAGGAGTTTCCTGGAATTCAAGACATGTTAATACAGTCTTAATAGGTCTTAATCCTATTACACTGTGTAGCTGTAAATGGTTTCCATTCTCAGAGGACACTAACCAGACACAACTGAGGAACAACAGATATAAACCAGGCTGTATGGTCACCCGAGTAGGCAGATATTAAAGCCATATAGTATAAGTTTTATTAGCTCCATTTTGCAGATAAGGAAATTGAGGCTTATGGCCATTTGAAAAAGCACAACTAACTGAGCCTTGGCAGATCAGAGGAGGTTAGAGCCAAGTGTAGTTCTGAATAATCAGCATGAGCTAATTAATCAGGTGACAAAGGGAAGGCCGGGAGAGATGGAGGGGGCTGGGGCAGAAAGCAGTGCACCTAGAGGAAAGGAACAGGGGTCTCCTGGGGAACGAGGAGCATCTCGGCCGCGGGAGCCGCTGGGGAGGGGATAGGCCCTGAGAAGAGGCCCTGGGATGCTCTGCCACGGAGTCTGGGCTCTATTCCAAGGGAGATGCCAAGTCGTCAGAGGGCGATAAGCAGGAATGATATGCTTAGATAAGCATCTCAAAAGTTAAAATTGAGCTGCAGTGGAAAGATGGATTGGGAAGAGCAACCATTAGGGGCTGATTTAGTAATTCAGAAAGAAATAAGGACTCGAAATAAATTAGAATCAATGAGAATGGGGGAGTGGGTAAATGGAAGAGAAGGAAGCAAAATTAGCGGGCTTAGGGTTTTGAGTAGACATGGGGGCCAAGCAGAAAGAGAAGGGAATTTTATTAGAATTGGAAATGACATGAGAGTGAGTCATGCTATCCACGAACATATTTCATTTTGTTCATTTCATTAGTGTTTTTTTTAAAAATCGTCATTCAACAGTTTTACAATTTTCTTCATGGAGAGCTGAGTTTTATTTATTCCTATATATAACTAACACCGTTTTTGCTATTGTAAATGGTATCTGAAAGCCTTGATTCTCCTTTCCTGGTTGATGAGCAGAAAGGCAGCCATTAACTAAATCACCTATTTTATTTTTGAGCCAAATGCCCAGCCGCTTCGGGATTCCAGCACTTAAAGAAAGAGCCGCACTACGCAGGGTGGCAGCCAAGTAGCCAATAGCAAATTGAGCTGGTTCCCTGGCTCCTTTCCTCAAAGACAGCAGGGCCACGCCTCCAGCCCCTAGCGGAGGCCAAAGCTGATCGACTGCAGGGGGAGTCCTGATCACAGCCTCCAGGGTGGGCTGGGCGAATGCCAACCCTTGGGAAAGGCAGCAGACCCCTGAAAGGTTCTCTCCGGGAAGTGGTGTGTTATTAGTTAAAATGTAGCTTAGCATGAGCAGCAAGCAAAGAGGAAGGTCATTGGCTTATAACTGAGTTCAAAATGCACAAGGCAGGGGTGGGGAAGCTTTTCATGTTGGAGGGCCACATTCATTTAGCTGTAATCAAATTAGGCTGCATTCAAGAAACTTCAATTAGATACACTTTAAAACGTGCATTATTTTGTAAAAATCTGTTTAATACTATATACTTAATTTCAAAAAATGAAAACTATTTGTTAATTTTAAAGTTAACTAACCTTTTATTATAATAATGACTTTTGCTGTGTCTGCTTTTTGTTGGAAAGGATTTGAATATTTGGCTGGAGCACGGAGGTCCACAGTTTCAGTTGGTCCTCTAGATGGGTATCACTCATTTGTGACCTTAAGAATGTCTTGATTTGGGTTAAGCAGGAGAATGTCGATTCTCAGCAATAAGTGGCTGAAAAGCAAGAAAGTATTTTTCGGACACGTTGCCAAAGACGTGGGTATTCTACTGCATTTTTCCATATTTCAATTGGATCTTTCTTAGCATCAAACAATGGCTTTAAAATGCCATCTACTGAGAGCTCAATCAATTCCACCTGTAGTTCTTCAGGTGCCTTGGTGATATCAACTAGGTGAGACCGAAATGCTAATTTAGTGTGATGTCACGATTCTCAAAGTCAATGAGAATACCTTTCGTCGTATTCTCTAATTAATAGGTCTATAACAGCTGCATATTCTTCAAATGATTTGCATATATTAATATCATCCTGTTCATCAATGACCTTTGCTAACTGGGGAAAATATTCACCTGAAATTTCCTTTTGAAGAAGTATTTTGAATAATGATAGTTTTTTTTGAAATGCTTGGATTTTTTGCTACATATCATATATTGGCTTAGTTTTACCTTGCAAATAAATATTCAAGTCATTTTATTTGACATATCACACAGAAATACTACATTCCTATAAAAATCTTCTTTCGATAATTTACATTGTTGGTTCTGTTCTTCATAAAATTTAGCTATCTGTTCTTGTGGAGATAAAATGTTGGCTAACACCTGTCCCTGTGATAGCCAATGCACTTTAGAATGATACGGCAAATCCACACTAAGTACCTCTTCCTTCAACTTTAGCATGTTAGGAAACTGATGATGCCGTGTTGCATTTGCAGGGATATAGTTAACAATACTGTTAATTTGTTGCAAAGTGTCACTTAAAATAGTAGCTTTAGCAAAGAAATTTTGCCAACGCAAGATACAATGAAAAGAAATGAGAGCATCTGGATCTGTTAATATTTCTATCTGTGCAATAAACCCTTCATGTTTTCCTGTCATGGAAGGTGCACCATTTGTACATACACTCACTAAATTTACCAAATTAGGTCCAATTTCACATTTATCGTGAAAGTTGTTGAAGACATCTATTCCCCGTGTTCTGTGCACAAGAGTGCCCAAAGCAAGTAACTCTTCGTAGCAAAGAAAATCTTGTTATGACCCGAATGAATTATAAAACCTGCGTGGAGTCAGTAGTATCAGTTGATTCATCCAAAGCAATTGAATAATGTATATTTTCCTTTTGAAGTATTGCATGAAATTATTTGTTAAGTTGAAGGCTAATTCATGCTGCCAATCAGTTATGGTTCTCCTTGAAAGAGGCAGTTGTTTGTACTTTGAAACATTATCAGGGTCTAAGCATCCTACAATTTCGACAATGCATTCTTTCACAATTTCTACATCACTGAATGGCTTCCCTTTTTTCCCAAGTATATAAGTTACTTTATAAATTGCTTCAGTGGCATTATTTCCAGGTATTATTGCTGCTTGAAAGAATTGTCTTTGCTTTTGATTTTCACTTTTTAATTTCTACAATGCAACCTTTCATGCCTCTCCCTCTCATTTAAAATAATTTTGGTCCTTATGAGTGTTATAATGCTGATGAGCACTGAATTTCTTTAATGTTGATATTGCAGTATCACAAAGCAAGCAAATCATCTTATCTTTAGCAGAAACAAGATAATATTGCAATTCCCAATTCTCATTTCCTTCAGCATTCTCTTGGTCTTCTTTGACATGGTGGGCTGTTAAGCAGGCAGAATTAAAAAAATCGTATTCGAGCTGTGCAACTATCCACAAATCCACTTCAAACAGAAATGCAGTGCCCTGTTGTCAAAAGCTGATAACAGACAGGTGTACTCGACCCCCATAAACTCTCGCCAACCAGCCCCATGCAGTAGTGGCGCCAGTCAGGTGGGAAAGTGAGAACTAAATCATGAGCACCGCCACCGTCAATTTAGCCCTTATGGCTTACTAATGTTCTAATTGTGCTGGTCAGTCTGGGAGGATTATTTTGTCGAAACTTATTTTATTCTTTGGTATTTTAAATATGTTCATTTTAAAAATAAAAATATAAAATATGAATAAAAATGTATTAATAAAAATAAAAGGATTTGTTCTGTAAAATTTGGATTCAGTTGAAAGGCTGCCCTTAAGGACCTAGAAGGCCACCTGTGGCCTTAAGGCCACAGGTTCCCCACCACTGATATAAGAGAAACACATTACCCTTAGATAGCTAAAACTGCACATTTTTACATCCCACTAACTGGTTTTGTTGTTGTTTGCTTAGGAACTAAGTAAGGAAGCTGCTCTATTGAATTTGCATAAAAGTGGTTAAGCCGTGTAGGAATGGCATTTTGGTAATTAGGTGTCTAAGTTCTAACGAGTCGAGGAATTCTTTAGAAACGGTTCAGAATGCTATGTGGGTAATAACCAACAATTCGTTTCAGCCTTTTTCATTTCCAAAGTCCTTTCGTATCTGTTATTTCATTTGATCCTTACAGCAACTCTACGGAGTAAGCAGGAAGGATATTATTAGCCAGTTTTATAGATGTGGAAACTGGTGCTCCGGGGGTTTCAGGACTTGACCTAGAGGGTCATAGAGCTGTCACCCCCAGGAAAGCCAGGCCTCAAAGGCCTGATCTTAGGCCACCAGACCCCCTGGCAGCTCCACACGGCCCTTTTAGTTCTGCCTTTCATTTAGAAATCTACTTTCATCTAGTCAGCATCTCTTGTCAGCTTGAAAATTGGACATAAATACTTTCAGGGAGGAGGAAAAAGAACCCCAAAAGACTGACTGAAACATAACTACAATTTTGTGCTAATATAATTAAGTGTTTTACCCATTTATTATGAAGTCATGAGAAAGTTTATGGCGAAAGGTGTTCTCAGGATAGCCAACCTGCCACAAGAGATGTGAGCTTGAGTGGATTTTTCCTCACCTGACAATTTTGATCACCAATAACATTCACTGAGTAGGGACTCAGCCGGCCTCCCTAAAGCTACATACGACTGCTCAGGTTGAGGTTGATCTTTAATAAGTTTATGAAACTGTGACGAGGTCAAACTCCCATTGCAGAACATCTTGCATTCTTGGGATGAGAAGACAGTAATATAAAGTATGTTTTACTTTTATTAAATATGCCATTAGATCAAATAGGCTCTTCCCTATGATAACTACATTACTTCTAGTAGAATGTGAATGGTTCTTCCAGGAGTAAAATGCACCAGAGAATATTTGGTGCCAGCAGCCAAATTAGCTTAAATCTTTTTCCAAAAATTCTGAAGATTCTCTAAGAAGAGTTATGTTTTGTACCCTTGGGACATCAAAAGAAAGTGGAAACCAAGAACATAATAATCACTGGCTTTACACTGGCTAAGGGAGTGATGAGGGAATAATTTGAATGATGCATTGAAATGATTTGGATTAAGTGAGTACACATCAAATCTATAACAGGCAAGAGCTGTAATTCTCTCTCCTGTTTTAGTTGTTTTCATTTTTCCTAAAATGTGGGGTTTTCCACATAAAAATTGCATTTTGGTTAAAGATCAGTTTTCCTTAATTAATTTCTTCCCTTAATAATTTAAAGAATGGCCCTAAATGTAGGCTTAGGGCTTATATTTAAAAGGATATTTGTTCTCCTTTTTAAAAAGTTAAAAGGATGTGTTTGGTTAGTTGATTAACTGGTTAGACATTATAGGTGGCTTTAAGTTTAGAAACATTTGACTAAGTTGTGCCGGAAACTTAAACTTACGCTTATTAAGAAACCTCAGGTTAAACTACAAAACATAATTACCTCAACTTCTAAATGTTTTCCATAATATGTTCTGTTTAACTTTAAGGGATCTTTTAGAAACTATCTGTTGTTTCAAAGAAAGGTGTGTCTCAGGTACACCATTTCTTCTACTTTCAATTTTGCTATTAAATTCAATAAGGTTCAATGCAATACTTGTATAAGACATGACTCCCTTAGACACAAACTGACATAAATGTTAGCAGTAAAAGAGAACTTACTGCCTCCCAGAATTGAGAAGGCCAAGGATGCCCCTGGATTCTGGAGGGTCCAGGCATGGATCAGAGATGAGCTCAGGGCTTGCCCTCTTCATCTTTCAATAAGACTTGTTGTCCCTCCTTGGCTTCATACTCCAGACATCCACTCTCTAAATGGTGGAGAGACAACCTCCAGGAGGCCTAGTCTCACACCTTCTTAGTTTAACAACCAGAAGGAAGAGTCCATCTTCTTCATTAGCTCCCTCTGCAAAAACTAGGGAGGACCCTGAATGGTCCCCTTCTTGGTTGAGTTGCATGCCTTGAACCAATCTGGGTGGTAGAAGAGTGGAGGAGGGTTCTGATTGGCCAGACCTAGGTCACGAGACCACCCTTGGAAGAGGGGGTCAGCTTAAACTGACCATATTGGATGGTTCCTCACAACAAAGAGGGGTTCTACCACAAGAGGAGGGCCTGAAGGGGCAGGAGACAGACCAAAACAGACATTCGATTCCACACTTCCAAAATTTATCTCTGAATAGTAGGAGTAGAGGTGAATTGTTTTACAGCTTTTTTGGTATATATCACATTTTCAACTAAGATCATTTATTATTTTCACAAACAGAAAAAGCAATGAATATAATTTCCATTTCAAAAAATGTTATAGATCAGTATGAAAGGATGAATTATTAAGTGAAACAAGATAAATTGTAGGACAATATGTATAGTATGATCCCATTTATGTTAAAATACTTTTGGAGGATATATAGGAAATGACTGATAATGTCTACCCCAGAGAGTGGGCAGGAAGAGGGTGGGGGAGACTTTTACTTTTCACTTTATACTATATGTACTATTTGAAGTTTCTCAACATCTACATGTATATCTTTTATAATAAATCATAAACATGGATAATAAGTACTTAGGGTTCAAATGAAGGTACAATCAGTATAGGGTGGTGTTTTAGTTATCTATTGCTGTGTAGTAGCTAAAAATAACACATATTTACTATCTCACAGTTTCTGTGGATCAGGAATTCAAGCATGGCTTAACTGGGTGCTCTGGGTCCAAGCCTTTCACAATCAAGGTGTCGGCTAGGGTGGCAGTCTCATCTGAAGACCCAGCTGAAAAGGCTCTGCTTTCATACTCATTGGCGTGGTTGTTGGCAGGATTCGGTTCCTCACGTCTTGTCCTGAGGCCTCCTTTAGCTCCTACTCATGTAAGCTTCTCTGTGAAGCATCTCACAATATTACAGTGAGCAAGTAAAGGAGCAAGAGAGAGTGCCACCAAGTGAGGGGGCACTAGCAAGACACGAGTCACAGAAGTGACATCTCGTTACTTTTGCTGTATTCCATTTGCTTGTAGAAGCAAGTCACTAGGTCCAGCCCACACTCAGGGGCATGTGATTATTCAAGGGCATGAATACCAGTGGAAGGGATCATTGGTAGCCAGGCCAGAAACTTCCTATGACCATTGAAATAGCCTGCAAAGCTTCCTGGAGGAGGAGGAACTTAATAGGTACAACTTGAAAGAATGAACAGCGGACACAGTGAGAGAAAAGTAGAGGGAACTACAGAAGGGAAACATAGAAATAAAGATAGATAGGTAGAGAAGTAGATGAGCATATTCAGAGAAAGACTAGACTGTATTTTTGGGAAAGGTGAACTTTTCCTGGGAGTAATGAGGCTGGAAGGGTAAGTTAGGAACTGAATGCCAAACTAAGAAATTTTAGGTTTATTCTCTGCAGTGGCTAGCCGTGCTTATCCATCAATATCCTCACCAAAAACATATTCTCTCCTTGTTATGACATACTAATGACTTACTGATGGCTCAGGTGATAATGACTATAAGGAAATACATTACATCATAATACATAATTCACAGAGTAGACAATATGTTCATAGAAAATTTAAAGTTGGTTATATATTAATTTTAACCTCAGCATATCGCTTTCATTTCATTTTATATGAGTAGGTGTCAGCTGTCAGGTAAGGAGCCTAAAGGTTTTGAAAACCTTTAGGTTTGCCATGAATTATATTGACTCCAATGCTATTAATTAAATAAATATTTAATATACATACGTATGTATTCAGTATCAGCGTTGAGGCATCATGATGTGGAACAGACAATAGGTTTTGAAGCCAGGAAGAGAATTTTAATATTATTTGAATCTACTTTTTCAATGTTTCAAGAAAAAGGGTGTGATAAAATATACTGAATACTGCTAATAGGTCAAATAAGGCAAGGACGCTGAAAGGTCCATTGAATGTGGCAAAGTGGAGATGGCCGATGGCTCCAACAAGAACAGTTGCAGTGAAGCAGTAGGGAGAGAAACTAGCCTGGAGTGGGCTGAAGAATGAATGGGACTTCCTTCCTGGCAACATAGAAGACAAGTTATGGTTAAAAACATAACAAAACAAAAAAACCCTCCTACTAAAATACCTCCTTAAAATACTGAGTAAAATCTTTTTAAAAATCTGTATATGCATATCTGAGCTGGCAAGAAAGTAAGGGAATTCCTCAGAAGCCAAAATAAATCAAAAGCACAAATTCAGAGGATGAATGAGCACTGAATCCAGCAGCTTCCTTATGGGCATCTTAGGATCCCCAGTAACCTCCGACTATCAGCCATGCTACGAATGAAAAAGCAAAGCATAGTGCCCTTGCAAGCTGGAGAACTGGTTGTAAAACCATCCATAAAGCCAGGACCCCCAAAGAGCTATCCTCTTAGTGAAAGAATGAACTAGAAAGAAAAATCAGCCTCATAAAGGAAGAAGGACATAGCTCTGAATAAAGTGAGGTAACATCTCCCCCAAATAATTCGTAAGTATCAAGTGAGGCTTTACGAAGCATTGGTGCCAAAATTCATGCTACCTGCTTGGTCAAAAAAACTCCAAGCCAAGAATTTAAAGTGGCCCCAAGTTTGGCATGTCCCTGATGCACTTAGCAAAGGAAAAAGAAATCCTTTCTAATGGAATGTACCCTTAATGTAGCCCTAAAGGATTACTCACAGGTACAGTTCGAACAAACATGAGATCACTATAAAAATCACAGAATACACAAAGAAAAAAGGTATCATATGAGAAAGTCAGCAGAAAAACTAACAACAAAATTGGATTCGCAAAGATGTCAGTATTTAAATGACCATACAAAGAAAAACAAATATATATATATTTTTTAAAAAAAGACTTAAAAACATGAGAAAGGAATGAAAGACTATAAAAATGACCTTGATGTGAAAAAAGACCAAATTATAAAAATAAAAATAAAGTTGCTGAAATTAAAATTTTATAATCTAAAAGGTTAGAAATCGATAACTTTAAGTGCTTATAATTAGAAAAGAAGAGAGGATAAGAATAATGAGCTAAATGTTCAACTTAAGAAATCAGAAAAAGAACAACAGAAAAAAACTGAGGGAAATAGTAGGAAAAAAATAGTAAGTAGAGAAAGTAATGAAATTGAGAAACAGAGGATCAACAAAGGCAAAGCTGATTCTTTGAAAATTGACAGACTTCTGGAAAAATTTATTAAGTTGAGAGAGAGAGAATGAATGTACAAATAAGCAATACTTAAACTGGAAAAGGAGATATAACATATAACTATAGGTATAGTGAACATTTAAAACATAAAAGTATGAATAAGTCAATGCCAATAATTAAAAACATAGATGAAATGGGCAATTTCCTAGAAAATATAATTTACCAAAACATATACAAGAATAGAAAAGCAGAATGAATTGTTCTAGAATCATTGAAGACATTGAATCAGAACCTCAGAATCTCTTCATCTGCTCAATTCCCAGAAAGCCGTCAACCACACTTACAGCCTCCAGGCAGAAAACTGGAAGATTTTTCACTGGGGAATCTGAACAGCTTAAGAGATTTTTAAAAAGTTCAGGAATGTTTTGAAAATTTCTATGCTCAGGCTGTACCCTAGGCCAATTTAATATGTTACCCTGGAATAGGACCCAGGTATCTATATTTCTTTTTTCTTTTTCTTTTTTTTTCTTTTTTGAGACAGAGTCTCACTCTGTTGCCCGGGCTAGAGTGTCGTGGTGTCAGGCTAGCTCACATCAACCTCAAACTCCTGGGCTCAAGAGATCCTTCTGCCTCAGCCTCCAGAGTAGCTGGGACTATAGGCATGTACCACCATGCCTGGCTAATTTTTCTACATATTTTTAGTTGTCCAGCTAATTTCTTTCTACTTTCAGTAGAGACTGGGTCTCACTCTTGCTCAGGCTGGTCTTGAACTTCTGAGCTCAAACAATCCACCCGCCTCAGCCTCCCAGAGTGCTAGGATTACAGGCGTGAGCCATAGCACCAGGCTTATATTTCTTACTACTCTTTAATAGAATTTATGACTATGTCCCCTTTCCTGTTCTGACTTGACTTGTGCCTCCTCTCTTTTATTCTGGACCTGTCTTACTGGGGCTTTTTTTCTATTTTATCAGTCCTTTCAAAAAGAACCAATCTGTGCCTTTATTGAGTCTCTCTATTGTAAACTTGTTTTCTATTTCATTTGTTTCTACTCTTATCTTTATCATTCCTTTCTTTCTGCTTTCTCTGTGTTTAACTTGTTGGTATTTTTCTAACTCCTTAAGATGGATATCACTATATCACTGATTTTCAGGTTTTCTTTTTTCTATGTTATTTCTATATACATTCCATGGTCCAATTATTATATTTTCAATTTAAAGATTACAATTTTCCTCTAAGTGCAGCTTTTGCTGTATCCTGTAAGTTTATTCTCAATATTATTTAGTTCAACATATCTTTTCATTTCTATTATGACTTTCTTAATCTATTATGTATTTAGGAATGTATCACTGATTTCCAAACATTGTGGATATTCTAGTTATCTTTATTAATGATTTCTAGATTCATTTAATTCAACTTTGGCCAAAGAACACACTCTGTTTAATTTCAGTCATTTGAAATTTGTTGAGTTGTTTTATGATCCAACATATAGTCAATTTTGGTAAATGTTCCAAGTACATTTGAATGCATTTTCAATAATTGTTGTTGCAGTGTTCTATCAGTAACATTTATTGCATCATTCAAATATTTCACATCCCTACCGAATTTTTTGTCTGCCTAGTTTTCTAGTTAATGAGAGAGGTATTTTGAAATCTGCTATTTTACTATTCTTTCAGTGGTTACTCATGCATCCTTAACTTTTTAAAGCGTAAAAAAATTAGTACTTTTACCACTTTCTGGACAATGTAAGTACCTCAGAACTTTATATTCATCAACCACGCCCCTCCTTCTTTTGTAAAATTATTATCATATATAACTCTCTTCAGTATTTCCTTTACTGTGATTCTTTTAGGAATAAATTCTCTTGGTTATTTTCCTTCTGAAATTGTCTTTATTTATTTATTCTCCTTACTGAAGGGTATTGTCACTGGGTGTAAAATTCTTGGTTGTTACTTATTTTCTTTAAGCACTTTTAAGATATTATTCCACTGTTTTCTAACTTTCATTGTTTTTGTTAAAAGTTTAGCTCAATCCGTAGAGTTATTAGTTTCAGTTATTGCATTTTTCAGTTCTAGAGTTTCCATTTGATTCTTTTTTATAGTCTTCAATTCTCTCCTGAAATTTTTCATGTTGTAATTTAATTTCTGGAACACATTAATCACAGTTATCTTAAATTTTGTGTATGATTTCTCCAATATCTAGATCTTCTGTAAGTCTCTTTCTATTGTCTGTCTTGTCTCTGAATTTTTGGTAGTCTTGTGTTTTTTTGCATGCCTTTTTTTCATTAAATGCTGGACATCGTGTATGAAAAATTATAGAGATAATTTGAAGTACTGGATGACATTATCTTCACCCAGAGGGGACTTATTTTTGTTTATAGGAGGGGTTAGGGCTAGGGCATGGCACTTGAATAAATCTAAGATTGAGTTAATTCAAACTGAATTTCAATCTTTTAGAGTCAATTTTGGTTCATATTTGCTCCTAGCCCTTTAGGGATCCCAATTGAAAGTCTGGAATGTTTACCAGGATCCCTTTTCATTTGTGAGCGCTGAGCCCCAGTTATTGTCTCCTCAGCCCAGTGAAACTTCCAAAAGCTCTGCTAAGCTTCTCATCCTTGACTTTAGAACTGGTGAATACCTCAAGTGGTACCAAATGTTGGTCTCATATCTATGAGATTCCTTCTTATCTAGTATCTTGATCCCCAAGTCTTTTGCTGTCTTAGTAGTTCTCTAAAGCTTTCAATTTTAGATATTATAAAAATATTTTATCCAGCTTTCCTAATTGTTCTTGATGGGAAGCTTGGTCTAGTTTGCAATGTCTTTGGGTGATTTCTATTTATTTTACCCAGCTCAGTGAATTCAAAAAGGGAAGCCCTTAATAGCACCCTAAGGTATTTCTCAAACTTCTCCTCAAATGTAAAATTCTACCAATAATAACTTTGAGAACCCATCAGGACAAAACAGGACACTCTAATCTGCCTCTCTTGGACATCCTGACATATAACTCAGCACCATTCCTGGCAGGGATGCTGAGATGAAACATTCCAAAGCCTTTTCTTTACCTGGCCTTTCTTTCTCTCTCCCAAACCATTAAGAAAAACATCTACACCTACAGAGCTCCCTTATCTCTTTCCAGTAGCCTGTTCTCTCTAATTATTGCTAATATTAGGAATTCAAATTCATGTATGTCCAACCATAAATTCTGGAAACTAAAGAAAAGGCTCACAGAAGTAAAAATACATTTACAAGAGTTCACATAACAGAAATCCTCAGCTGGAGAGGGATTGCTATTCTTGCATCTCACTAAAGGAATAGTGCTTTCTTCTATATTTGTATCTCTAAAATGCTGTTCCTTCTTTTGAGAACATTCTCTTTCTTTCTTTATCTTCATATGCTCCACTTAGGTTGCTGTTGGCCTCACCTGTCTCCATGATCTTTAATTTCAGCTCTAGCCATTATTATTGGGACCAACTCTACATGGATTCCATCCACTTTCATACATGCACACAATGACAGGGTTTACTCCATACCATCACTACATACCTTTTTTTCACCCCTTCTGTTGATGCTGAATCATAAAATACCAGGGGACACACATGAACAACACAGAAGGGCAGAGGAGATAAACCTCATAACAGAAGGAAAACAAAAGCCAGTAGAGAAATTGATCTCTTTTTTTCCCAAAGCAGTTTGTTGAATGATTGAACATATTTTAAAAATATTTCCCCAAGTAGACTTTCTCGAGACACACTTTACATAGCTTCTTAGAGGACAGCAACATAAGATTGAGCTGTCCTAGTTGCACTTAGTGGCAGCTACTGTGCAAAAACATCCCGGTATTGGCTCTTCTTGTTTCCTTGTCTATAAATCCAGACATTGCCTGTGTAACATAAATTAACAATCATTAACTTGTGGAATTAAAAAGAAAAGAAAGAATAAAAAAATTAGATAGTACTATACAAATCAGAAAGAGTAAGAGCTTAAATATTCTAAATTTTATACTATCTGGAAGAGAATGGTAAATATTATATTTAAAATTTATACCTTGTTAAAATACATAATAATTTTCTGGGGTGACCACTTAAAAAAGAAAGTATATAAATCCAGACCTTTAGAGAGAAAAATATGGAATGGGGAAAATGTGCAAAAAGAACTCAGTTAATCCAAAACCAAAGTAAGAAAAAAAAAAAGCCCAGAAACATAGAAAATGTGGAACAAACAGAAACCAATAAGTAAGAGAATCAAAGTCCAAATATATCAAGAATCACAATAAATATATGTAAACTAAAATTGGAAGTTACAAGACAGAGATTGCCAATTAGGATTTTTGAAAATCTAGCTGTATACGTGAGTATAACTAAAATAAAAGAACTTAGAAAGTTGAAAACAAAAGGACTGAAAATATTTCAGTCAAACACTCACTTAAGAAAAAGCTAGTTTGGCTATGTTGATATCAGACAAAACAGACTTTAAGACACAGGGCATTATAGGGATAGAAAGGGATAAGTATGTCATCGTATAAAATTTAATTCGCCAAAAATGATAACACAATTCTAAACATAAAAGCACCTAATAAAATATGTTTAAAATAGAAAAAGCATAAATTGATAAAAACTGGAGAGGTTGAAAAATCTACCATCATTGTGGAAGATTTTTCAAGATGCCTTTCTTTGTGACTAGTAATTCAAACAGAAAAAAAAAATCAGCAAAGACACATGATATTTGAACAACAAAATTAACAAGCTTACACTAATGGACATATATCAATTTTGTATCCAACAGTGACAGAATAGAAATTCTTTTCAAGCTCATATTTCCATTTACAAGACCAGATCATGAATTAGGCTATAAAGCACATATCAACAAATATCAAAGAAAAATATAACAAAAATTATGTTCTGATAACAATGTAAAACATGTTAGAAGTTAATTTAAAATATCCATAGATTTTAAATTTAAAGAACATGTTTTTAGATAAATAATGAGTTAAAGAAGAAACCATGGCCGGGCATGGTGGCTCACGCCTGTAATCCTAGCACTCTGGGAGGCCGAGGCGGGCGGATTGTTTGAGCTCAGGAGTTCAAGACTAGCCTGAGCAAGAGCGAGACCCTGTCTCTACTATAAATAGAAAGAAATTAGCCAAAACAACTAAAAATAGAAAAAATTAGCCAGGCATGATGGTGCGTGCCTATAGGCCCAGCTACCCGGGAGGCTGAGACAGGAGGATCGTTTGAGCCCAGGAGTTTGAGGTTGCTGTGAGCTAGGCTGATGCCACAGCACTCTAGCCTGGGCAAGAGACTGAAACTCTGTCTCAAAAAAAAAAAAAAAAAAGAAGAAGAAGAAGAAGAAGAAGAAACCATAATAAAAATTTAAATATTTTAGAAATGAATGATATTAAAAAATATATCTTGTGGGATACAAAAAGCAGAGCTTCAAGATAAATTTATTGCCTTCAATGCTTTTTGTAGAAGAGAAAAAAAGGCTGAAAATTAATGAACTAAGCATATAACTTAAGAAATAAAAAAACAACAGAATAAATTTGGAGAGTGAAAGGAAGGAGATGATAACTATAAGAGCAGAAATAGAGATAGAAAATGAAATAGAAAACAAAATAGAAATGAAACAGAATACAAGAGTCAAGAAGGCCAAAAGTTGTTCTTTGAAAAGACCAACAAAATAAATAAACCTCTGCAATGATTTATCTAAGAAAAAAAGGACAAAAAGGCATAGATAAAGAATTTATCAGTCCCTTTTCACTATAATTTGTGTTGGTAACTAACAAAATCCCAAATCTCAGTGTTTCTTTCTTTGTTGCTGTATACGTGGCAGGTCCACTGTCACTCTGCTGTGCTGTCCTCCACATGGCTTCCTAATTCTGGGAGCCTCAGTCAAGGACATGCCATTCTCATGGAAGAGACAAAAAACCAAGAAAGCAAGTGGAAACACACACATTATCTTTTAAAGTTTCTGTTCGGATATGATGTCATTGTGATCAAGCCTACTGACAGCTGAGGGGTTATGCATTCTCCTCCCACAAAGGGCACTTTAAATCACCTACCAATAGGTCGCAATATATAGGCCACTTACAAGAAAGGGGGCAAGTATTTGGGGAACAATAATATAGTTTACCACAAATAATATTGTAAATGAAAAAGGAGGAATAACTACAAATACAGCAGAGATTAAGAAGATAAGAGAATACTATCAATAACCTTATGCCAATGAACTTGAAACCTTTGACGAGATTGAAAAAAATTCCTAGAAGCATATTACTTATCAAACTGACTCAAGGAAAAATAAAATACCTTTAATAGTCCCACAACTATTAAATAAATCAAAGCAGTATTTTAAAATCTTCCTGCAAGGAAAATACCCAGCCCAGAGAGAGTTTTATAGGTGAATTCTACCGAAACTTGAAGGGAAATATCATTCCAATCTTAAGTAAATTCTTCCAGAGGGTATAAAAAGAGGGAAGGACATAAAAAGAAAGAAGACTCTTTATATTATTCTATGAACTTTGAAACCCAAACAGACCAAGACAGAATGAGAAAGAAAAATACAATCCCATATTGTTCATCTACAAATGCAAAAATCCTACAGAGAATATAAGCTGAGTACAAGAGCATATAAAATTGATCCTTTATGGTCAAGATGTTTATTCTAGGAATGCAAGGATAAATAGTTCAATATTAGAAAATCTATAAATGTGACTCATATTAGCATATTAAAGGGAGAGAAAAATTATATGATCACCTCAACAGATGTCAAACATTTCTGATTAAATTCAAATCCATTCAAGATTTTAAAATTTTACCAAACTAGGAATAAAATGTACCTTTAATCTGATAAAGAGAGTTAACAAAAAGCTTACAGAAATATCATTCTGAATTTTTTTACCAAGAAATCTATAAAAATCATTCTAAATTTGCCTTTCAAAAATCAGGATCATCAAGAATGCCCACTATCACCATTCCCATTAACATTGTGCTGGTATGATATACTGCCTTCTCCCCCAAACCAGGGTAACACTTTTAAGATAAATAAAAGGCAATAAGAGCCCGATGGGGGGGACTGGCATTATTTTCAGATAATGGTTGTTTACATACAAAATCCAAAGAATGAATAGACACTATTAGAAAGTAGAGGTTAGCAAGGTGGCTGGATACAATATCAATATACAAAAATCAAATTTGTTTCTATGCTGGCAACAATTAAAAAGCATAATTTTAAAGGACACTATTTACAATAGCAACAAAAACTACAAAGTATCTAGGAATAAATCCTTCCCCCCAAAAGATGTGCAAGATCTGGACACAGAGAATAATAAGCATGAATGAAAAACTTTAATGAAGATCTAATAAAAAGGAAAGTTATCTCTTATTCATGGATTGGAAGACTTAGAATTATAAAATGTCAATTCTCCCCAAATTTATCTATTATTTATTTATTTATTGTTCACTGCAATGCCAATAGTTTGTTGTTGTTGTTGTCTTAGGTGTTTTTTGGTATGTGTGCCACTTATGAAGCTTGTTTTCAAATGTGGAAAAATATGGAAAAGAAAAGACCTAGAATAGCCAAGAAAGAAAATGAAGAAAATAAGGAAGATTTTGCATTGCTAAATATCAAGACTTTTTATAATGATATAGTAATTAAATAGTGTGGTGTTGACACCAAGATATACAAATTTTCCAGTGGAATAAAATAAATAGCTCAAATATAAACCCATACATAACAGGAATGTTGATGTATCACAAAGTTGGGAAGGGTGGGGTTACTCAATAAAAAAACTGGGGAGGGGGATCATTTGTATGTAAAAAATAAAATTGGATCCCTACCTCACACACCATAAACAAAAGTAAATTCCAGAGAAAATAAAGATATAAATGTCAAAAGCAAAAATAAATATTTTTAGAAGAGTAAGGGAATATATATTAGGTTTGGGAGAAAGCAGGATAAATACAAAGAACATCTGTTTATCAAAATAGAAAGTGAAAAGACACAAATGGGAGAATAAATTTGCAACACTTATAAATGACAAGGAATTAGTGTTTAATGTTTATAGAGAATTTGACAATTCACTAAAATTATAGTCAAAAGACATGAGCTATTATATAAACGAGCCAAAGATGGCCTCTGTATACATTGTTTATTTCTTCACAGCAGGCTGGCATCTATTAGCTTAAAAGCCGGTCAACACCAAACTCAAATGTTTATACATTCAGATGTTTTAAACACAGCTCAATAAGCAGATTTTTTAACCATTTAGAACTGCTTGGCTACTTTGTATACCTCATGAAATTATGCCCAACATCTACTAGTCACAGAAAAAATAAACTCTGTGGCTACAAAGACGCCAACTTACTTCTTCCCTTGGGAGATTTCTGACCCAGAAATTTTCCATGGGCTGCTAAACAACATCACCTAGACTCTGTAAGTCCACTCTCCTCTGGAAGTTTCCTTCCCTCTTCCCCTTTTGGATGGTCCCCTCCCGCCCACCTTTGGATCTTCTGACTCTGTGAGGGACTTCCCCTACATGCAAACCTGTCAAAGCTCACCCAAATTAAGCTTGTGCTTGCTACTGCCACCTCCTGGTCATATATTTTTCCTTGCTCAGCCCTTATATCCCTCAAATGCCCTACAGTGACATTTCACAGAAAAGGAACTACAGATGGCCAATAAATACATAAACGAGGTACTTAACTTCAGAGATATGCCAGTAAGGCCAGGATGAGGCACCATTTAACTCCCATTTTACTGGCAAAGAATCAAGAATCTGAGGTGTTAAAGAGGATATGGATGCTGGCAGGTGTGTAAACTGGTATAGTTAATCTGGATAAAATTAGACACTAGCATACAAAGCTGAATAGTGGCATACCAAAGTCCTATTAATTCCACTCCTAGGTAAATATACTCAAGAGAAATTGTTGTACAGGAGCACCAGAAGGCAATGCCAATAACAGCACTAATGCAAACTTTAGTAAAAGACTGGAAATTGCGTAAATGTTTGGCAGCTGGAGAATGGGTAAATAAATGATGGTACATGATGGATTGTTACGTAGCAGCGAAAATAAACTGCAACTTCACTGAAAAAGGATGAATCTTAATAACATGTTTGTGAAGAAAAAAGTCCCAGGACACTAGGTGCAAGTTTGAAAACACACACATAAGACAAATAAAAATATATTAATTTGTAATAAATATAAATGAGATTAAAGCAATGTGATAGTTGTGTAAATACAAATTCGGGAAGGGGGTTACTTCCGAGGGGGATGCAGTGGCAGAAGGCGGGGACCACTTACAAGTTGATGAATGTTAATTGGCAATATTTTAGTTCTTGGGTGAGGTGTCAAATTAAAGGAGGTGTTCATCATATTATTTTTAAAAGGAATTAGTTTAATTTAAACGGGCCATCCAAGGACTACTGGTTATAGCGCATTATTAATTAATCCTGTGGACTTGCGATCCATTTTTTAAAAGAGGATTGTACCTGCATACCTTTTCAGGCCTTCTAGCCCAACCAGATTATGAATGACTGAGGGGTTTAATCAAGGCCATGAGCAAAAATGCGGCATCCTAAACCCAAGCACCTACTCCCCACCGTGCCCACAAGAGCAGCATTAACAGAACGTAGAAAAACCAAGGAAGACCGAGCAACAAAAACCTACATTTCCTAGAGCCAAACAAAAGAGGGAGGAATCACGTGGCACTTCCTCCCACGCCCGGCGCGCCAATGATGTCAGCAATCTGCGACCAGACCATTGATTCCCGACTGAAGGTAGAGAGGGCTACGTGGTGGGGGCAGGCGGGGGGAGGGTCGGGGCGGCAGTGGCAACCTCTGGTGTCGGGCAGTGTCCCGAGGAATTACAAGACCCGGTAAGAGGCACTCTTTCCTTCTCAGCCATCACCTGCCCGGGCTGGAACGCCCCGGCTTGCGCGGCCTCTCCAGTCTCTGGCGCTGATGGAAGGGCAAGCGCGGGGGCGCCCCGGTGGGGCGTTGAGGGTGGCCAAAGAGCCGGGTGGGGATGCAGCTGGTGGGGGACAGAGGCCGGGCTCGGCGGCCTTCCGGGAGGCGGGCGCCCAGGGCCCGTGTGCTTGTATGCGTGTGTGCGCGCGGGTGTGGGCGGCAGAAGCTGCGCACGGATGCTCCGGCGCTCGTGCCAGCTGTAGCCGAACAGCTGGGTACCAAAGGCCCTTGTTTCCCTCTCGCCAACTCCTCCACCTCGGAGAGTGACTGGAGAGCGAGGCGCCTGGGGGTTGTTTTGGTACGCGCCTTCCTGCGCCTTCTTCCCCAAACTGCATAGAACCGGAGCCTCTGCCCAGGAATAATATCCACTGCCCTTGCGTGCCTTACGCAGGGAAGGCATAGGCAGCCACCGTGGAGAGCCCACTGCGGGGTCACGGCCGCCGCGCTCCCCCTCTGTCTGGCCTGGTGCAGGAGGCCTAGTTGCGTCACCTCCCTTTCCCTCCGCTCGCTTCATCTGTTTGGCTTGACTCTGGGGCCCAACTAAAGGGTAAGCCGGTCCCAGGTGTTCCATATTGGTGTCAGAGTTTAGGAAACTTGCCTTCCAAAAAGGGATACCTGTCGTTTTGATTTTGAATGCAAATGGGGGAGTCCAGTTACGCATTTAGCTGAGGGAGCAGAGTCTAAGCTGCTAGCGGAGGAGACTAGCACACAGAGGCCTGCACAGTGGCTTGTTGCTAGAGAGGGAGACATGATCGCTAAAGCAGGCCATTGGGAAAAGAGAATGCATGAGCGTCAAACTGTCGGCGAGTGTTGAGTGATGATGCCAACTTCTTTCTCCACCGAAGAGGGCTTGTTCCCATCTTCTTAAAGATCCTGAAATATCTTGTTCATCGTTTCATTATTTACAAACAGTTGAGTGCTTGCTATGTGGGAGGCAGGGAAATAGAGTGGAAAGGGGACATGAACTTTCAAGTCAGGTCTGCCATTTAGCAGCTGTTTGACATTGAGTTATTTAACCTTTCTACTTCTATTTGGGCTTATCTACAAAATGATGATAATTATATCTACTTTGCAGGATTGTCAGAATTTGAAGTGTCTAGCTATTATTAGTAAGGGCCCAGTACCCAGGCACTTGAACTTGCTCCCTTGCTGAAGATTTCCCCTTGGTACAGATGCTTGAGCAGAAGGGGAACTTTTTGCTATTTTGGATGTTTGCTAGTCTTTCAGATATGATAAGCAGACTTGGGTTGGGGGTTCTCAAAATCCGTACTCTCTACACTGTAGACCTCATAAAATTCTAGGACTGGGAAGAGTTTAAGACCTCACTTTATTCTATTAATTATAGTTTCTCCATACTGAGCACCTGCTGTGTGCCTGACACTGTGTCAAGCACTTTACGTACACTAACTTATTTAATTGCTCTAGCAACCTAGTACAATAAGTAAGGATTATCCCAAATTCACATATGCAGAAGGTGAGTCTTAGCCAAGGTCCTGACACTAGTTAATAGCAGAGCTGGGACTCGAAGCCAGGCCATCAGGCTATGTGGTTTGGGTCTTGTTCTTTTTCACTGACTAGTGTCCCGGCAGTGTGAACCTGGAAGGGAGTCATAAACAGAGTTTAGAGGGCCAGCATTTGCTACAAGAGTAACAAATCAAACCGTCCAGTGACACATTATCTTTTATTTTACATTTTACCCAGCATTGTCCAGATGTGAACTGAGATTTGGCCTTTTCACCCAGAGAAAAAGGAAAGGTTCATGGGTGCACAGTGCTGGGATCCTGGGCACACAGTAGGTATTTGGAAAATGCTTGTGGAGAGAAGAAAAAAATCTTGAGGCATTGTTTTTTCTGCCAGAAAGAAGCCCAGTGCTTATTACGCAAAAGCTCCTTAAGTTAGCTATTTTTATACTATAACATGCAGTAATATGAGCATCTTTCTGCTTCATAGATTTAAAGATTTGAAGATCTGTTTCAGACCAAGATTGGTGTTATTATCTGTGACCAACTGATTAAAGTTTTTAAATATGTGAACAACAAAAATCTGAGCTTTTGGACTTCTATAGAGCTCTCTTGAGACATAGCAATTTGTTTTGCTGTAACAGCTGTTAGACTTGGACCTTAATAGATGCAGCTGCGTGAGTTTTCTGGAGAGCACTGGATGACTGCTTGGCTTCAGGAATAAAGGGTTCAAAATATTGTCTGTCTCAAAATTAAATATTTGGGAAAGATCTGTGACTGATGTGCATTAATGGTAGAAATGGTATGGTTTTAAACAGATTATATTCTTGATGTTTTTGATCAGCTGTTCTGTGTCGTTTCTCTGTTTAAAGATGAGTTAAGGCTATATAGTGAACTATTAGGAACATAAAAATTTATATAACCCATCCATGCAGACAGTAACTTATATATATCCCATCAGTTCCTCCACCCAAGGAGCTCTAGTTGCTATTTCTATATTCTCCTGGATGCCTTGAAGGCACTACCATCTTTATCAGACTTAATGGGAGAGACCCTCTGACATCTATCTTCCCTTTCCCTCTGTATCACCCCTTGCCACGCACACACAAAGTTCTTCCCCTAAAAAGGTATGTATTAATCTAGTTGCAAATGGCAGACACCCAATGTAAACTAACTTTAGCAAAAAAAGGGGTTTTTTTTCCTCTCTTTGATCATTTAACTAGAAAGTCCAAAGCAAGCTTCAGGCATAGCTGGATCCTGGGGTTGAAATAATGTCATGAGGACCTTCTTGGCGCTGCCTTTTTTCTGTTCCTTTGTCTTTACTGGCCTTATTCTCTCCTGCTACTTTCTCTACACATACTGAAAAAGCAGCCCCAAGCCTATGAACTTGTGGCTCTCTTCTAGTATTATAAACTAATCACTGTGGACAAGGGAATTAGGGATACCATGACTGGACAGGTCTGCATCACAGGCCCACTCTTGGGATAAAGAAGTAAACTGCCCCTTCGTAACCACATGGGATGGGGAAGTGCAGAGGTACTAGGCAGGCAGAAATAGCAGGTGACTACTGCAGGTGTGTGTGTGTATGTACACACACATATGCTGGCATGTGTGCTCATATCTCACTTTGAGACCTTTCGAAAGCCTTCCAACTGGAATGAATCCCACTGGTTTGGTCCGTCCATCACACATTGTTACTCTGTTGTGCCGTCAGGTGCCCTCTATCCTTTCCACACCTTTGCATCTGCTGTTTGGGTTGCACTTACCCACTGCGTCATCTGGCTGATCCTTTTGGATTCAGGTCATGCTGCTTCTCTCAGAAGTCTCCCTTGACACTTTCCTCAATGCATTAGGCACCCTTTCTCTCTGCCCCTATAAACACCTGAGCACAACCCTCTTGTAGATTGTATTTCTATTTGATAATTGCCTTGTTTATCGGTCAATTATCCATTAGACTGAGAGCCCCTTGAGGGCAGAAGTGCCCTTTGCTTTGTATTCCTTACCTCCCACCTTTAGCTAGCATTGTTTCTCTTCATAGCATATAAAACCAACTGACATTGTATATGTATTCATATATTGCCTGTCTATCCTCATTAGAAAGTCAGCTTTATGAGAACAATGAGGAAAAGAATTTTGCTTTGGTTCTTAGCAAAGCAAAACTGTCCTAGGGCCTAGAACAGTGCCTGGCACATAGTATGTGCTTAATAAATGTTTATTAAATGAATGAATGAAAATCTGCCCACAGGAAGAAAATGTTGACATCATGTTGATGAGCATTCCAGCCTGCATGATGGGTACTGTGTTCACTGTAAACATCTGAATCTTAAGTACTGTGGGTCATCCCCAGGAAGGCAGAACTCTCTCCCTGTGTGTGTTTGAACCTGCACAGATCAGGCCCAAGGAGTCAGCAGCTGGAAATTCTACCCTGTGTGATGTTTCACTCCCACCAAACCTTTCTAAACTTCAATAGATTGTATATTAAGGCTTTTGCCATATTTTGAGGCTTTTTTCTTAGAGCGTTTATTTTTAAAACATTTGCATGAGCACTTACAATGTGCCAGGTACTATTCTGAGCCCTTTATAAATAATTCATCCTTGATCTGGAGTTTTGGGGCCAAGGCTTATGAACTTTATAACTTTTTTTCTTTGTAAAAAGCAACAAGACTCCTCTCCATCCAGTTCATTTCACTTACAGCCTGATGTGTGTCTCCTCCCTGACTTTTCCTTAGGCTTTTAGTCATAGCTAGTAAATAAAGTGCACTGCCTCCCATCGCTGTTGTCTGCTTTTCACCCAAATGCAGCCATGCTCTGCCTCGGGATATGCTGTAGCAGAGCTGAGTGGGAAGTGGGGGACCAGTAGCCCAGAGCCCACTCTGCCCTTCAGGACAGGGGCTGCTCAAACATCTGTCTTCAGCCCTCTCCTAGGGCTGGTCCAAACTCACATCCTTAGGCTCCTACAGAGCACATCCATCATCCTAGTTACATATTATGCCTTGCCTTTGGGGTGTCCAACCCGTGCCACACACACCCACAAAAAATGGGGAAGGAATACCTCTTTATTTCTTTTTTAACAACAACAAAAAATTCTCATACAAATAGAGACCTGAGGTGACAAGGTTGTTATTTAACCCCACACTTACCCCAAATATCCAAGCACCAGCTCCAGCCCAGCTGCAATACTCTGTTGTAGTGCTTGGTCTTGTTTGTATCCCAGAAAGCGAATACAGTTTCCACTTCCATCAGCAATGCCTGAACACTCACTGTGCGTCTCCCTCACCCTACTCTTCTCTCCAGAACTGGGTATTTTAACTAAAAAGGAAAATCCTAGCTCAATTGAAAATGGTGTCTTATTTTAATTTACATTTTTTATTATGATTAAGTTTGAGTCCTTTTGCATATACTTGTTAGCCCCAGTTTTATTTCCACTTTTTAAATTCTCAGTAAATATTTTGTCTATATATTGTGTTTAAGTCATTTTTTTATAAATTATACAAATGCTCCAAAAACATGGGTATGTGCTCATTGTAAAAAACAAACTATTTGCTGTGAATATTTTTCACAGTTTGTTTGCCAGCTAATTTTGGTTTTGTCATTAAACATACAAAACTTATTTTTCATTCGTTTGCAGACAAATGTTATCCATTTTGATTTCTTCCTTTGCTTGTAAGCATAAAAATGTCTTTTCCTCATTCTGTATTCTAGTTTTTTTGTGTGCATTTTTGCATGTGACTTTAAAAAGCTAACAATCAGTTTTATTTCACATTTTAACAAGATATTTGATGAAAATACTTTGTAATATTTTAAATAAAATCAGTTTCAATTAAAGATCTATGTTTTATTTTAAAGATGGTTACATTACTGTATTTATATATATTTTCCTTTTAAAGTAATTTATCAGAATATCAAAAATCGCTCCATAAAGCTGAGATTCAAATACATGTATAATTCTCATAATTTTAGTGTTCTTAGCATTTCCATAAATTGCTGCATGAAAAGATATTTATGTGTGACTGTCTGGTTTAAAGAGGCACTCGTGTTTGGCAAACAACTTCTCAGCGTGTAACCAGGGCGATGGATTCATCTCTTCCAGTTCTTCCTCATTATTTCTCTAAGACTCTTTTAGTTGGGATATAATTATGTATACCTATGTGCACAGATTTTATGTGTACCTTTCGATGTATTTTGACAAAAATATATACCCATTTAATAGTCCAAATCGAGAAATAAAACACTGCTGTCACCTCAGAAATTTCCCCTGTGCCCCTTTCCAGCCACCACTATCCCCGAAGGCCAACACTGTTCTGATGTCTATCACCATCTGTTAGTTTTGACGGTTCTCATATTTCACATCAATGGAATCATTCACTATGTGCTTTTGTGCGTGGTTTCCATCAGTGAGGTTCAACCACGTTGCACGTGTCAGTATCCATTGTATGAATATATATGAGGTTGTTTATTCATCAGTTAATGGACATTTAGGTTTTGCCAGTTTGGGGCTATTAAGAATAAAGCTCTATTCTTTTTTTCTTCCTGTTTGTTGTTGTGGTAAAAAATACATAACATAAAATTTACCATCTTAAACCATTTTTAAGTGTACAGATTGGTTGTGTTAGGTATATTCACATTGTGCAACAGATCTTCAGAACTTTCTCATCGTGCAAATCTAAAACTATGTACCCATTAAATAACTCCCCTTTTCCCCCTCCTTCAGCCCTGGTTCTATGAACATTTTTGTGCAAGTCTTTTGGTGGCCATTTCTTTTATTTTTCTTAGGTAAGTACCCTGGAGTATAATTGCTGATAAATGACTTTAAAACTACCTAACGGTTTTCCCAAGTGGTCGTACCACTTTACGTTCCCACCAACAATATATGAGAATTCTAGTTGCTCCATATCATAAGTATTGTGCATCTTTTTATTTTAGCCATTCTGATAGCTGTGAAGTATCTCACTGTGGTTTTGTCACATATTTTAATCATTTATGTACATGGCTGTTCCCATGACTAGACTGTAAGTGTCATGAGGTTCATGCAATAAGTATCTTTTTTTTCTTATTTTGAGGGGGATACATGCTTATAAAAAACTTGAAAATTGTAGAGAACTGTTAAAAGGTGAATAAAATCACAAGTTAGCCTGCCTCTTAGGTATCGTCATTAATAGCTGGTGTCTTTCATGCATTGCCGTGTTGTCCCACAGATAGCGCAGTTTCCCGTGTTGGGTAATTAAGCAACTCAGCAGTGTCCCAGCCCTCTACTCTGCCATCCGCAGGACATCACTCATTCACAGCAAGGATCCGTTGTCACAGAAAGCCCCTGACAGACTTCTTCTTGTGGTTTTCTGGCCACACTTGTATCACGTGTGTCACACTGGCAAGAGGAGTGGAATCACCAAGACTGGCTTAGATTAGACTAATCAAGATCCTCCCTCTGGGTCTGGTGAGGGAGTCTGGCCTTCTCATAGGAAAGCGGACAGAATCAGGGCTCTCTCAGAAAGGAAGGCAGAGTTGTAGGGTAAGCGGCCAGCACTGTCTGCCACTTTCAAGTATTGTTCTTCAAAGCTGCGGTTGTTCAATATTTACAATTTTATGTTCTTTCCACTTACTATGAAATTAACATCTCCCAGGCATTGACTCTTTGTAAATATCACTTCTTGTCTTGTGTAATTTATGACTGTACCAGACTCTACTTGACCATGCCTCCAGTTTTGGAGGGTTTTTTTTTTTTTTTGGTTTTTTTGAGATAGAGTGTCACTCCGTCGCCCTGGGTAGAGTACAGTGGCGTCATCATAGCTCACTGCAACCTTAAACTCTTGGGCTCAAGTGATCCTCCTGCCTCAGCCTCCCAAGTACCTGGGACTGCAGGCATGTGCCACCATGCCCGGCTAATTTTTCTATTTTTAGTAGAGATGGAGCCTTGCTCTTGTTCAGGCTGATCTAGAACCCCTGGCCTTAGGCAATCCTGCCACCTCGTCCTCCCAAAGTGCCAAGTTTATAGGCATGAGCCACCACACCTGACCCCCACATTACTAATAATAATGGTTGTTGATTATTGACTGAAGTTATAAACATATGTAAGGCTCTTGACATACACTGTCCAATTGCTTTGTAAAAAGTTGAACCTATCAATTTGGTCTTACCACCAGTACAGGAGAGTGCTTGATTCTCCTCCTGGACCTCATTTTTTCCTTTTCTACTTCCTCTTTCATTCACTTAATCATTAATACGTATTCATTTGACAAATATTTGTTGTGTACCTTCCACAGCCAAGGCACTGTGCTGGGTCACAGGGTACAAAACTACTACTGTTCAGGTGAGACAGAAACGATTAATCAAATGTATAACTACAACTAGTGATAAGGTTATAAAGAAAGCCACCTAGGGTTATGGGTATTATAAACTTTTTATGACCTCTGGCATGAGACCAGTACTGGAGGAGAAAACAGTGTTTGATTTGGCTTTTCGAAGGCTGCAGGAGTGCAATGTGGCTGTTGGCAAACAGGACAGAAGATGCTTTTTGTGAAATCTGGTGAGGGTGGGCTAGGCCAGGGGGTGGGGACATACTGCAGACTGTGGATGTTACATGCTAGGTCTTTATCCTAAGAGTAATGGGTAGCCACGGAAAGGCTTAAAGAAGGGAGATGGCAGTGACCTATCAGATTTTGGAGGGGGCCAGGGCGGATCCCTGGAATACAAGATTAGATTGTGATGGTAGTCATGGAGTCCCCAACCAGTATTGAACAATCTCATTTTTTAACTGCTAATTTAATGAATGAAATCATAAATCGTATTACATTTTCATGTCTTTATTTAGTGCGATTAAATATTATCCCAAATGTTTGGCAGGCATTTGCACTCCTTTTTTGTGAAGTGCCTGTTTGTCAACTGCAGTTGTATTGAGGCAGCACAGGGAGGACCCACTGTGGAGCCAAAGTGCCTGTGTCTGAAGCCTGCCTGCCAGTCACTAGCTGCGCAAACTTGGGCAGCTTCAGACTTTGTCCCGCCTCAGCTTCTTGTCCTGGAACATGGGGACAGTGATAGTGTACACCTCTCTCGTAAGGTGGTTGTGAGGATTAAAAGAAACAGCAGTGCTGGCGCATCTGAATGCCACATGCTGTGTACGCTAAGGTAGCAGACTACCTTACCCACGTGTCTGAGCTTAGTGTACACGTCTATGCATGTTAACTCTGTCCTGCGTCTGTGTTGTGACCGTGATTCCTGTGTGTTTTCATTTGTTTATATATTGATTTATATTTTTTAAAACTGTTTACTATAAACATTTTCAAACATCATGTCACTTTTGTAAGTATAAAAATTTATCTGCAGTCAACAGTTATCAATCTTCTCCTTTGTGATGTCTATTGCTGTGAAATACATTAAGTTATATACGCTGACTTTGTTTTTTAGTATTTTTATTTAAAGTTTTTTACATTTAGTCCCTTAATACATTTGCAGTTTGTTTTGACTTATTAACATAGAGCAAATCTCTAGGTTTTTTCCCTCAAATAGTCAGCCACTGGCCCAGCTCCATCTGTTGAATAACGCTTCTCCCCCTTGCTGCTGCGGTTGGCTCCTTACCATGCCTTGGATTTCTACACGCTGGGGTCTGTTTGGGGAAGCGTGGTTCTTTTCTGTTAGTTTGTAGCTCCATTCTTGTCTTATACCAGTACTGCTTGATTTAATTAGTATAGCTATCTTCTTTAAAAAAAAATTTTGGCAATTCTTGCTTGTATGTTCTTGGACTTGAACTTTATATTTTATTAGGTATCTACTCCTTACTGCCCCAATCTCAGAGAATTTACAGTAAACCATTATTTAATTTGGCATTAATTAGCATTCATGAACTATTCAGCCATCACATTTGGGACTGGTATATCCTTCTTTTTAAGACATATATTCCTCAGCTGAGCATGGTAGTGCATTCCCATAGTCCCAGCTACTTGGGAGGCTAAGGCAGGAGGAGCACTTGTACTGATCTATGATCACGCCACTGCACTCTGCCTGGGCAATGGAGCCAAATCCCATCTCAAGAAAAAAAAAGCCATATATTCCCCAGTAGAGTTTTGTAATTTCCACATGTAAGCTCTTCACATTTCTTAGTGTTATTCCTAAATGTTTCTTTTTTAAAAGATGTTTTATTTGCTATTAAGAATATAACATTTTTCCCTATATATAAGGAAGCTATTGTGTTTTGTACATTTCTCTTTTATATTCAGCCATATTCCCTGACTGGCATTAGTTCTAAGAGTTTTTCAGTTGCTCCTCTTGGATCAATTAGGGTTACAATATCATCTGCAAATAATCTGTTTTTCTTTCCTTTTTTTTTTTTTTTTTTTTGAGACAGGGTCTTGCTCGCTTATGCAGGCTAGAGTACAGTGGCCTCAACACAGCTCAGTGCAACCTCAAACTCCTGGGCTCAAGCGATCCTCCTACCTCAGCCTCCTGACTAGCAGGCACACACCATCATGTCCGGCTAATTTTTCTATTTTTTGTAGAGACGGGGTCTCACTCTTGCTCAGGCTGGTCTAGAATTCCTGGCCTCAAGTGATCCTCCCGCCTCAGCCTCCCAGAGTTGCTAGGATTACAGGCATGAGCCACCACACCCAGCCTGTTTTTCTTTCCTTTTTAATAGTTTGTCTCACTTATGTTTTGTATTGTAGTATATCTAAGAATTTCAATATGTGCATAACATACCTAATATATACTTAACATATATGTTAAATACCATATTTCTTTGATTCTAAAACCATTGAGCATAAGAACGTGCAATTGATTTAATAACAGACTTATGGGGCACTATATTAAATGTATACTTATATTACAATTCATATTCCAGTATCAGGAATGTCCAGATGTGAAAAACAGTGCATCTTAGAATTAAGAAAATAAGATAACAATGGTAATGGTAGCCCTCCTTATTTTATTTCTCATTTTAGTGGTAATATCTAACACTGTTGCGTTCTAAATATGATATTGGATGTTGACTTATGATAGACAGTCTTTGTTATGTTAATGAAATATCTTTCATTTCAGGTGAGCAGAGACTATTTCAGGTGTGCAGCACCTGATTAAAAGAGTTGTCATGTAACTTTTACATGTTACATGTCATGTAACTTTTACATGTTACATGTAACATGTAAAAGAGTTGTCATGTTGGTTCAGTCTGCTTGGTGGTGAGGGGTAACCAGAAGGGTCAGTCTCTTGCATGCAGAATCCCACCTCTGCCCACAATTCCTGCCTTCTTTGAACTTTCTTTGTTAAAGATGAAATATAGACTCTGGCACTATTGTGTGCTAAGATTGAGTGCTAAGTGAAAGTTTTACTGCCCTGCAGAGAACCAATGCAGTGTAAAAGTTAGGTTCTGGGAGATAAGTTTCGAGGTGAGGAGGGCAATGAAGTAGGTTTTTAAAACCCACACACAGTCTCTGTCCCATGTCAGGAATCAAAATCTCCAAATGCCACTTATTGGCCAGTGTTATCTGACTTAGGCATTGTCTAAGCAACTAGCAGAACAAGACACTTGCTGGGGTTTTCAATAAGTGATGTCTTGCTATGTGTATGAGTCAGGATTACAGTGCCCCGATAATTGTTTTTGGTAGAAGTAAGCCACAGGTTAGGATTCATTGCTTTGTTGCTTAACTTTTTAGTGTGCTCCATGTTGGGAACTTCAAGTTTCTTCTGGGATACCCATTGTCCACTTGAACTTCAGATAGAAGGAGTGGAGAAGGCAGTGGGCCAGGTCAACAAGTCATAAGGCAGAGTTGAGGTGCACCAGTGGAAGGAACAAAGTCTTCAGAGCAGTGCATCTTGCCCTTTGTTTGAGGTACACAGAT
Organism: Avahi laniger; assembly: GCA_963575035.1. Lineage (NCBI taxonomy): Eukaryota > Metazoa > Chordata > Mammalia > Primates > Indriidae > Avahi > Avahi laniger. The sequence continues at coordinate 6,118 of CAUYSK010019837.1, read as the reverse complement.
CTATCTGGGAGTCTGAAAGCTATGGACTGCTAGGCGTGGTATCTCACACTTTGGGAGGCCGAGGTGGGAGGATTGCTTGAGACCAAAAGTTTGAGGCTGCAGTGAATTTTGATTGTGCACCGGCACTCACAGAGTGAGTGAGACCATATCCTCCACCTCCCCCCAAAAAAGCTGTGGACTTTCTCTCAAGGGAAATGCACATGTTCAATTTTTCAGTAAATATTTTTTAGCACACCGATGAGCAAAACATGAGTGTAGCCCCAACTTCATGGAACTTGTGATAAGAGAGACAGACATGAACCAAGAAACCACACGACAAAATGTAAAATTACAAATGTAAACATGCTCCAAAGGAGAGGTGCAGGGGTTTAGAAGCATATGGTGGGAGGGGGCAGTGGTTGGACCTCTTCCTTGGGAAGTGTTGACTAAGCTGAGATCTGAAGGGACAATAATAACTTAGGAGAAAAGGAGGGAAGCAATCCACAGGGGCAACAGCATGTGGCAGAAGGGAGCATGGCAATCTAGAGAAAGGGAAGGAAGGCTCAGGCTGGGGGGCAGAGAAACTAGGGGCATGGTACAAGGCGAGGGAGAAGGATGGCAGAGCCAGGCCAGGCAAGGCCTCTGAGCCATCATGTAAAGATTTTTGCCTTTGTGCCGGGCGCAGTGACTCATGCCTGTAATCCCAGCACTCTGGGAGGCAGGAGGGTCGGCTTAAGCCCAGGAGTTTTTGAGGTTGCTATGAGCTAGGCTGATGCCACGGCACTCTAGCCTGGGCAACAGAGCCAGACTCTGTCTCAAAAAATATATATATATATTTTTGCCTTTATCTTAAGAGCATTGGGAAGCTATTAAAATATTTTTTTGTTTATAATGTAAATATTTGATATGCATACGTGTAAGTCATTGAAATACAACAATGAAACAAATACTCATGAACCCAGCCCCCTTCCCTGAACCAGAACCTTATCTGTATTGCTGAAGCCCCCTGTGTCCCTTCCTGGAACTCATTTCCCTGTCACCCCTCCCTCCCCTTAATCTCTAGTTTGTAATTTTGTAATGATTAGAGTTTAATTTGCAGAGATCACTCAAGCAGTGTTGAGAAGACTGGATAGGAAGGAGGCCAGAGTATATTCAGGGAAACCAGTTAGGAGGTGGTTGTTCTCATACAGAACACAATCACACCAAAAGGTTTATTTCCTTGGAAATTTATTTCTTTCACATAGGATTTATTTTCATCATTTTTTCTTCCTGGAAAAAAATAAAATCTGATAAAACAAAGGGCTCTAATTCTGCTGGACAGTAATGAGAAGGCTGTACTGTTTGGCTTAACTAAAACATGGACGTTGTGGCTGTGTCCTTTCTTTTCTAGTCTGTTCCAGCCTTTTCCCTTCGATACCCAAATGCAGAGATCCCTGGCTGGCCATGAAGTCTCTGGCTGTCCTGAACCCTGAGCTCCCTGGTTTGTACTGCCCAGCAAGGATGCCGTATTGATTTCCTGCGGCTGTCTGCTGTAACAAATTACCGCAAACTGGGTGGCATAAAACAACAGAAATTTATTCTCTCACAGTTCTGGAGGCCAGAAATCTGAAATCAGTATCACTGGCTGAGTCAGCCAAGCTGTGCTCCCTCCAGAGGCTCTAGAGGAGGATCCATTCCTTGCCTCTCCCAGCTGCTGGTGGCTGCCAGCATTGCTTGTCTTGTGGCCACATCACTAGTCTTCAAGGCCAGCATCTTCAAATCACTCTCTACTTTGTCTTCACATGGTCTTCTCCTCTGTGTGTGCAGATGGGAATTTTTGTGAACTGGTTAATACTGAAAGAAATGCTTTTAAAAATGAATTAGAAATGGCCTGGCTTTATTAATTCTCTTTGGGAAAAAGAGCCTGTAGACACCTAGAAATGCCTCTCTGTCAATTCTAAGAAAATCAGTCTGCTAAAAGTCAGTTCTACAAATGCCCCTCAATCTCACCACCCCTCACCCCAGTTTCCTTCTCAATCTCCAGCTCTACAGTGGCAGGGAGACAGCAAAGCACATTTCCCCTAAATTCTATTAAGAAGATAAAATAAAAATTGGTCAATTAAGACTAGGGAGCTTAGAGAAAAAAGTAAATTCAGCATATTGGTTGTTTTGTAAATTGGTTATTCAGGGAATCGACCATTTGGCAAATTGGTTTTCAGCAAATTGGCTGCTGGTGAAATCAGCCTGCTTCCCCAGGAATCACTGCAGAACTTGGGGACAGAGGCTGCCTTCAAGCCTGCCTAGGACAAGACTGCACTTGTCCCCTCTGCTTCCTACAAGCCTTGGAGATGGAAGAATTGCTCTTGCAGAAAGCTGGGACTGAGACCAGCCACTCATAGGTTGGGTCCTGGGGAAGAAGAAGGCGATGGGAAGTCTCCCCTTTGGGTCCCAACTAAGTGGAAACCAAATGTAGGCCAGTAGTTGAGCCTCCTTGCTGGCCAGAGCCAGACCAGAAGACAGCCAGGTGCTGCATGCAAAACCAGTCTGGCATAGGAGAGGCAGTTTAAGAATGTCAGGATTTTTTTTTTTTTTTTCAGACAGGGTCTTATTCTGTTGCCAGGTTAAAGTGCAGTGGCATCATCATAACTCACTGCAATCTCAAACTTCTGGGTTCAAGTGATCCTCCTGCCTTAGCCTCCTGAGGAGCTGGGCCTACAGGTGCATGCCACCATGGCCAGCTAATTCTTCTATTTTTTTGTAGAGATGGGGTTTTGCTATGTTGCCCAGTCTGATCTCAAGCTCAGGTAATCCTTTCACCTTGGCCTCCCAAAGTGCCAGGATTACAGGCATGAGCCACTGTACCTGGCCAAGAGTGTCAGGATTTAATGCATAAAAACTCAAGTTGTAGAGCCTCACTTTGTGGGGTGATTATGAGACTAAATGTACATTTACTAATTATATAGACATGCAAAATATTCCACACAGACCTATTAGCCATTATTTTTAGTATCGTTTTGACATTATTACCAATCTTGTATCTTTATTATATGACTAATACCTACTAACACAATGCCTGGCACATATAGATAGTTGATAAATACTACTTTTTTTTCTTTTTTACTGGATAACTTACTCGATTGGGGTACAGGTACTTAACTGCTTTTGGAGACCTGTTTCTTCTGGGGGACGGGGTACCTGAGGCATTTCTGACTTTCTTATAACTTCAGAAGCCAGTTCTGGTCATTAAATATCAATAGGATATACAGCAGCATAAATACAGATGCAGAGCACTACTCAGCCAGTTGGGCAACTCCCTGTTCTCTCTACCAAAAGCCTTACAGGTTATCAAAGCAAGTGGGCTTATTCTGAGCGGACACCATAAATTTTGAAAATTAATGTTGATATGGTCATAACTGCTTCAGTGGAATAAAAGACCCAATGATACAGAATTGAAGAGAAACAACAACAAAAAAAGGAGGGCAGTAAATTTGTGCCTAGCAACTCTGAATTGTTTTTTATGTATTTCCTAAGAGTTAAGATAAGAACATGAGTCTATTTATATGCATATTCTATTCTAAAATAATACCCTAGTACTTAAAAATAACTCAGTAACTTATTATTTTCTTTGATAATATGTTGTAAGTTAAGTAGCATACATTCACAGGCAGTACATTTCTGTTACAGTATCACTGTATGAGCAAATATTGAGGGAGTTTGCAGAGATCTGCTTTACAGTAGGAAGATAGAGGATCCAATTGGATGGATCCAATTGGATGTAGCCCATATATGTAGTAACGTCTGGTTTAAATTATAGACTGAAAAGACTGTTGTAAATACACATCCCTGCACGCAGTAAGGTTAACCAGAAGATCCACAACAAACAAAATTAATAATTACAAAGCCAGACTAACAGTTATTTATAGTTAAAGAGCAAGAATAGCAGAGATTGGAAAATAAAACCAACTCAGTGACCTTCTCCATAACTGGGGAAGTCCAGGCCTCCTGAAGGCACCTCTGGAGCTGGAGCTTGGCAGTGCTATATGGAAGGCAGTCTTCTGAGAACAGTGAGTGAGGGGCTTCTGTAAACTCTTTTTTTGTTGTTTTTTAATTTTTTTTTCTTTTTTCATTGGGGGGGCAGTCCTCCAGTCCAGACCGGAAAATCTGCCAGACAAATTCTAAAGAGCTGTAACACTATGTAAACTCTTTTTATTAATGAATACTTCATTTTAGAGGTAACTGTTAGTCATTTAGGCAGTTATTAATAAGTAGCCCTCGGTGGTATGTACATGTCAGACATTGCATTTGGGGTCATTTCACAGCCTGTCAGGAGGCACTCACAGGCTTCCAGTGAGCCATTCTTTATAGGAAAAGCTCCTGCCTTGGGAGAGAACTGACCACCTGTGTTAGTGGTGCTTTTATGCACAGGGAAAACACTGGAAGGGTAGGCACCAATGAATTAACAATGGAGGTGATTTTTATTGTGTTTGTGTTTCCTGAAATTTTCTGCAATAAACCTATTACTTTTGGTTAATTTTTTAAAGAGCTTCATCCAATTTGTCAAGTCCCTACCATAGAACAGCACAAAAAAAAAAAAAAAAGATTTATGTCACCACCTCACAACCCTGTGAGAGTTAAAACAATTACTGAGTGGGAGGAGATGAAATGTTTATGAATAAAACTGTCCGCAGTTACTTGAGCTGCTAGGATTAAATGACAATAGCAGTTGTTCTTTCAAGGCATAAACTGACCCTCTGTTTAGGAAAGAAATTTCCCCTTTCTGCAAAAGGGATTGAAGGAGCAGTGGTACAACTTCCCCTGCACAGTAGTTGTGACTAAAGCTTTCCCGGATCATTTCTGAATAAGATTCAGATTGTTTGGCCCGAAGGCAGGAAAGCAAAGGTAAGACACTTAAATGGAGATAAGAACCTGGGAAAGTGGGCTGGAATTGCAGCAGGAAGAGTTTGTTGTAGCTCTGGTTTGTTTTAACCTTTTAAAATTGTGGTCTATAGCATAGATGTATAAAAATGGGAATAAAACATAAATGTATAACTTAACTATTAGAAAGCAAACATATATGTAGCCACTACCCAAGTCAAGAATTGGAATATCACCAGCACCCAGAATATTTCTTCCCAGTCAGAATACTCCCCCCTTCCTCCCGGGAGGTAATCACCATCCTGTCTTTTATGCAGAGCATGCTATAGTTCAGTTTTGCCTGGTTTGAGACTTTATGTAAGTGGGACCGTATACTATATGTGTATGGCTTCTCTCACTGAATATCATGTCTAGGTAATTACCTACCTCGTTGCATGTGGTTATAGATCTTTCATTTTTGTTGCTGTATAGTATTTCATTATAGGGATATGCCACCATTTATTTATCCATTTTACTTTCGATGGACATTTGGGTTGTTTCCAGTTTGGGGGCTTGTTACAAATAATGCAACTATGAACTTCTTGGGGTGTGTATAGCCACACCTTTCCTAGCTAAAGGCAAACTGGTTTCCTGCAGTGACTAGGAGCATCATTGCTCCCACCTGGTCTGCTCAGATGGTTAATGTTTTCTGTCTGGTAAATGGGTGGTAACTCATTGTGGCTTTACTTTGCATTTCCCTGAGGTAATGAGGTTGAGCACCTTTTCATAAGTTTGATACTGTTTTTTTTTTTTTTTTTTTTTTGAGACAGAGTCTCGCTCTGTTGCCCGGGCTGGAGTGCCATGGCATCAGCCTAGCTCACAGCAACCTCAAACTCCTGGGCTCAGGCAATCCTACTGCCTCAGCCTTCCAAGTAGCTGGGACTACAGGCATGCGCCACCATGCCCAGCTAATTTTTTCTATATATTTTTAGTTGTCCAGATCATTTCTTTCTATTTTTAGTAGAGACGGGGTCTCGCTCTTGCTCAGGCTGGTCTCGAACTCCTGAGCTCAAACGATCCTCCTGCCTCAGCCTCCCAGAGTGCTAGGACTACAAGGTTTGATACTTTTGATCTCCTGTAAAGTTCCCTTTCAACTGTTTTGCGCTTTGTTCTACCTGCTGAGCAGTCTGTTATTTGTTCAGCTAACCACCTGTCTGAAGGTCACTGCGCAGGGAGATGTAGGGATGTCTGAAACATGTTCCTTGCCCCCGAGAAGACTTGACAGCTATAAAGGCAGATATATAAA